>CAIGRP010015803.1:0-37375 GCA_903798385.1 Fraxinus cuspidata
TGAGTCTAATCCCACACCTGCTGAAGGACATACTCTTGATCAGGAAGTAGAGACTTCTCAGAACACGCCAGCTCCGTGTAAATCTTGTAGGATCATTCGACATCCTAGAAAGTACGAATCCCTTATTACTAATCGGGCATTGGTAACCGAGGATAAAAGAAATCATTGGCCAAGGTGAACTCTTAAGTCGAAAAGGAGTTTTCGACTTACATTGACTTAACAATGGGATAAAACACATATCCATATCTTGTAATTGATCGGATTACATGACAAAAGGATTATAGTTTCACGGTAAACGAACAAGTTTGGTTTGTCACATCGCGTGATATTTTCCTTCACATGTATTGCCCTAACACATTGCTAGATGCCAATTCGGGACGACGAATGTGAATTAATGATGAATTAAAAAAGGAGTGTTTTAATTTATTGAATTTGCTTAGATCAAAATAATAATTTACGTCGTTAGGCATCGTGATTGGGAACCTAATGGGTCACACACGAAATAGAATCAGAAGAATGAGATTTACTAATTAATTAATTGACAAGTGTTGGATAATTAATTAATTGGGTTGCTTATTAATAGGCCCGAATTAAATAATTAGATTAATTAATTCATGAACCAGATTTAATTAATTTGATTAATTAAATAATGGACCGGGTTAAGTTTAAGAGACGGGCCAAGCCCACTTGAACTTATATTAATATGCTATTAGGATTTGAAAACTGTATGGAATAATTCATAATTCTTGCTAGTACAAGAAAAGAAAACCTAGCCACCATTCTTGTTCTATGTGTGGATCACCATTGGAGGCTGGACAATTGGACAGCTTGGATTGCAGATTGTGATCACTGGAGTTCAAGAAATAGCAAAGGAATTTGGAATTCATCAAAGGTATATTTCTTATCACAGTTTCTATAAAAACACAATGTAAATCCTTGGTGGGAATTGAATATTGTTTTAATTTCCGCTGTGCATGATATATTCCGTTCCCAACAGCAACTGCAAAGGCACAATACCTCCGATAGTGATAATAATGATGAAGATTCTGATAATGAGGATAATGTGGAAAATCCCTTTCACAATCAAAGTTCAGCAATGCATCGTGCATACCCTTTAAAAGATGCTCTGAAACTATAAAAAGTACATATTCCAGAATTTGAAGGACGAGCTCAGTCGGATGATTTTATCAACTAGCTACATAGGTAGAACGAGTTTTTGAATACAAGGATGTCCCAAATAATCGCAAAGTGAAAATAGTGGCAATTAAATTAAAGAAACATGCTTCTACTTGGTGGGAGCATTTTTGAGAGCTTGAGAAGGAAAAGGCAAAATTGTCACTTGGGAGAAAATGAGTAAGACATTAAAAAAGAAATTTCTACTAACTTCTACACTCAAGATGCTTTTCTGAAATTTCACAATTTTAAGCAAAGGGATTTAAGTGTTGAAGATTATATTGTTGAGTTTGAATATTTGATGCTTTGCTGTGATATTGTGGAAGATGAAGAACAGAACGTGGCTCGTTATCTTGGAGGGTTACGTCTTAAGATTGGAAATGTTGTACTGTTACAACCTTACTGGACTTTTGATGATGTGTGTAAGCTAGCAACTAAAGTTGAAAGGCAGCTGAAGGAGTCTAAAAAGGGAGGGTATCATTCCACAAACCGTGAACAACCTTTTAAAGGTGGTTCAGTTCCGTCTAAAAATAATTCTGTGAAGGCTTCAACAACCAAAGTTTCTCCAAAACCAGAAGCTTCAACTGTTGGTTCTAGCAGACCAAATCCTACATATGTTAGTCGGTGTTTCAAATGTCAAGGTATGGGTCATATTGCATCTGATTGTCCTAACAGAAAAATTATTCTCTTGTGGAGGAAGATGAGGGTGAAACTGAAGTATTGGATAATCCAACATTTGATGAAGAAGAAGTAGAAGAAGATGTAGTCTATGCAGATGAAGGAGAATCATTGATGATTCGAAGAATTTATCCTCTACTCATATTGGAGACAATTGGCTTCGCAATAATATTTTTCACAAAATGTGTTCCCATGGGAGAGTTTGCTTTGTAATCATTGATGGTGTATGTTGTGAGAAGTTAAAATTGCAGACAGAAGAACATCCTCAACCTTACAAGCTTTCCTGGCTTTGCAAAGGAAATGAGGTAAAGGTACAGAAACTTTGCCTCGTTCAATTTTCTATTGGAAAAAATATTCCGATGAGGTATTATGCAATATTATTCCAATGGATGCTTGTCACTTGCTGCTTGGTCATCCATGGCAATATGATCGAAAAGTGATTCAAGATGGTCTTAAAAATACTTACTTATTTGTGAAGGAAGGATTGAAGATCTTATTGGGGCCAACAAAGTCAGAAAATACTCACACGGCTTCTACAGTGGAGACAGGTAATTTTCTTTCCAAATCTGAGTTGGAAAAAGAGCTTGAAATTGTGACTGAAACATGTATTCTGGTTGTGTTTGAAGAAAATGAAGAACAAAATAAAATCCCTCTTATAATGCAGACTCTTCTGAAGGAATTTATTGATGTGATTCTTGATGAAATTCCACCTGGTTTGCCTCCAATGAGAGACCTTCAGCACTGCATTGATCTTGTGCCTGGAGCTGTTATAACCAACAAAGCGGCTTACAGAATGACTCCTAACGAAAATGCAGAATATTGCTAAAGGCTTGGTTATGGAAAGTACGAGCCGTTGTGCTGTTCCTGCCCTTCTTGTCCCAAAGAAAGATGGATCATGACGGATGTGTATCGATAGCAGAGCAGTCAACAAGATTACAATAAAATACATATTTCCAATTCCACAGCTTGATAATCTTCTGACCAACTTCATGGTGCTAACAGTTTCTTAAAGACAGATCTTCGTAGTGGTTATCATCAGATTTGAATGAGGCCAGGAGATGAATGGAAAGCCGCATTTAAAACCAGAGATGGCCTTTATGGATGGATGGATGGTCATGCCATTCGAACTCTCTAATGCTCTTAGTACTTTTATGCGCTTGATGAATCATATTTTTAGGTCATTTATTGGGGATTTTATTGTGGTGTATTTTGACGATATTTTAATATACAGCAAAAGTAAGAAAAAACTTTTGGAGCATCTTCACCAGGTGTTCAAAACCTTAAGGGAGCTGAAGCTATTTGCGAATTTGAAAAGGTGCCATTTCTTCACAGATAGCCTTGTATTTTTGGGCTATGTTGTCTCGAGCAAAGGAATTAAAATGGATCCCAGCAAGGTTGATGCAATCATAAAGCCAACTTCCGGTCAATAATCGTTTAGTGGTAGTAAATTGGAGTTTGGGAAATGAAGTCTTGTTGGAAAAGTATTAGGTAGTGGGCGTAGCGATCGAAATTTTTCATATTTAAAAATAATAGTTTTTCCCCAAATTTTTATAAGAATTAAACCACATTGCTGTAAATTTTTCCCAAATTATGTGCTTTAAGTGATCATGTAATTAAGTACGCTAACTTAGCCTAGTCTATGTTAATTACGTGTTTGTCTTTGAAATACTTAGTGACAAATTATAGTAAGTTTAAGTTATGTTTTGTCGCCTAATCGTATTAGAGTCAGTATTCGCATAAGTCGTGATTTAGTTAAGATTTCTAGTTCATATCGAATGTATCTCAAGATTGATCATTAAATTATTGAAGTTGTGAAAATTACTATAGCAATACTGGACTCGTTTGATATGTCGTAATTAATAATGTATATTAAGCTCGATAAAAAGTTAATTTGGATAAAGACAACCAAGTCAGAGCAAATAAAAGAAAAAACTATGGATGTTGAATTTTGGAAGAATTAACATTCTTTGTTTTGAATTTTGGTCAGTGCACGTGTGATGGATATGGATTATCCATGATCACTTGAGTTAATTTTAAATTATCCTAATCCTAACAAAGTTATTACTGGAGAATTGAGTTAAGGGTTAGTTATTAATATATTTAGTTGTATTAGGATGGACAATCTCAAAGTCCTATACTATTAAAATTATCCTAATCCTAATCGTATTAGAGTCAGTAATTGCATAAGTCGTGATTTAGTTAAGATTTCTAGTTCATATCGAATGTATCTCTAGATTGATCATTAAATTATTGAAGTTGTGAAAATACTATAGCAATACTGGACTCGTTTGATATGTCGTAATTAATAATGTATATTAGGCTCGATAAAAAGTTAATTTGGATAAAGACAACCAAGTTAGAGCAAATAAAAGAAAAAACTATGGATGTTGAATTTTGGAAGAATTAACATTCTTTGTTTTGAATTTTGGTCAGTGCACGTGTGATGGATATAGATTATCCATGATCACTTGAGTTAGTTTTAAATTATCCTAATCCTAACAAAGTTATTACTGGAGAATTGACTTAATGGTTATTAATATATTTAGTTGTATTAGGATGAACAATCTCAAAGTCCTATACTATTAAAATTCCTCTCGCACGTGTATCCTCAATCATCTCCACAGTTTAATATTTTTCCATTCATTTTTCCTTCGATAACACAATAACAATGATATATACACATATATCAAATAGTTAACTAATGAAAATTCAAGCAAAGGAGACACACGGGAGCTCAAACCCTAAGATTTGTTTTGAATGAGGTAGACTTTCAATTCATATTACATTTGAGCATGCATAAATGTAATTATATGTTATATGTGACTCCTTATGGTGTTTGAATACGAGCAGGTAGCGTAGTAGTACACCAGATATGTGAAATTGGCAGTGTAGTAGTGACCAAATGTTGATCTATCATGTGATCATCGATATGCTTATTTATTAAAAGTTTAAATGACATTAATATATGCTTGAAGTACGAATTTATTGAATGTTTCTATGAAAGACTCAACCCCCCTAACCATTTCGAAAAATGCAATCAATGGCGGCGTGGAGGGGAGCGGTGGTGCCTTGATGTGAACTTCAAAAATTATCATTTAAGTCAAGTTTTGTTCAAATAATTATTTAAACTTGTGAAATATTTTAATTCAGTGTTTTTCTAATGTTAAAAGACTGAATTGTGTAATGAAAATTTGTTCAAGGTGGATAGGATATTTTGTTGTGGTTTATTTAGTTCAACTGAGTGCCAAGACTATTGTTTGAAATATTTTAAATTTCTGCCCGTAAATTTAAAAATTCACCCGACCAAAATACTTGGATTATTTAGGTGATTCCAGTTGGAGAAGATAGCCGTGTGGATTATCTATCTTTCGGACTTGAAATCATGATCTTTGATTGGGTAAAACTCACGTTATAGAGGGTGCCAGAAGAACAAATAGATCCGGATTCGAAAATAATTTTGACCCATCTATCGATTGAATTTGCATACGAAATTTTGATATGTAATTCTACTATGTGTAAGATGTCTACATCTTAAATTTTGTAATTTTTGGATTTCATTTGGTTGCCGAACGAATTTGTTTACAGAAAGCTGTACAAGCTGAAAATCAACGGATTTTTTGAAGCATTAATGCTTCTAGTTAAAGTTAATTTCCACATTTCTGGGTAGATTTATACAAATTTAAGATATTAATAATGTCACAAGTCGTAGAACTCGGGGCCTTACAGTTTGGATTTGCTTTTAGCACAAGCTGAATTTGCCTACAATCGGTCTGCTAGTCAAACTACTGGACAAAGTCTATTTGAAGTTGTTTATGGGAAAAATCCTATTAGTCCATTGGATTTGGTACAAGTTCCGGTCAAAAATCGTTTTAGCGAAGATGCTGAAGCAAGGGTCAAGCAGATCAAAGAATTACATGAACAGGTCAGGGAAAGAATTCTCAGGCAAAGTGAGAAATATAAAAAGCAAGCCAATAAGCACACGAAACCAACAAGGTTTAATGAAGGCGATTTAGTATGGATTCATTTGAGGAAGAAATGCTTTCCTGGAGGGCGTCATGCTAAATTGAGGCCGAAAGCTGATGGTCCATTCAAGGTTCTTGAATGCATTGGTGAAAATGCTTACAAAATAGAACTTCCTGGTGATTATGGAGTTTCTACCACATTTAATGTCAATGATCTCTCTCCTTTCTATGACGGAGATGCAAGTCTTGAGGACAAGCCTAATTTTCTCCAACCCGGAGGGAATGACACCGAACTTTGACCAATGCGACGAAGTGCTCGAAAAGAATCAACAGTCCAATTTTATCTCTTTGGAAAGCTCTCAGTGTCTAGTTTCCAACGCATCAAACCTTACAATTTTTGGATACTTACAGAGTTATAACAGTTTGATGGATGTGCTCTGTATAGGTGGGACAACACAACTTCCAAAGTTTGACACCATTAAATTTTTTTTTTTTTTTAGTTATGTTTTCAAGTGTTTGAGAATTGTAATATTTAATTTTGGGTAAATAGCACAAAACATCCATATCTTTCAATGTCATTATTCAAAACGTCCACACCTTTCATTTTTTAACATTTTCGCCCCTACCTTCCACCTTTTATTGCGCAAAATGTCTTTTTTATCCATTTTTTAATGAAAGACGATTTTACCCTCTTATTCAAATAAAACAAAAAAAATGATGAATAACCAACTGCAACTATAGTTCTTAAACTTTCACAACCTACCAAGCTGCCACCTATAGATCCATATAGCACCATCTTTCGGCCACCACACCCACCGGACTCCACCACCACCAACCTCGCTTCCTTCCCCCCACCGTCCCCCCTCCCACTCCACACGAATTTGAAGATTGGAGCACTTAGGACCCATCAATTTTGGTCAGACAGCTCTCTCCGTACATCGCGCCCGTGGAGGATAATTGGTTCAATTAGATTCATACCAATTGTCGTTTGGATTTGTTGATGGTTCGATTGATGCCAATTTGGGGATTTAGTGTTGTAGAATGCAAGAATTGAAGGAGAAGAATTGTCAAAATGGATGACGTCACTGTCGAATATCTAGATTACAGTAGAATGATTTGAGGCAAGTTTGATTGATGTGAGTCCATGTATAGGTTCGTCGAGGTGAGGGGTAACCGTTGGTGGTGGTGCACGACCGTGGGTGGAGCTAAAAGCGGAGTTGCTGTGAAGGGTTATATACGGCAGTTTGGTATTTTAGGCTACAAGTGTGGTTGTTTTCAACTGATTCTGTGACCAATACTGTGGGAGAGGATGTTGGAGAGAGTGAAGCAAGGTTAGTGGTGGTGGAGTCCAGCGGGCGTGGTGGCCAGAAAATGGTCTTATGTGAATCTATAAGTGGCGGCTTGGTGGGGCTGTGAAAGTGGTGTTAGTGGAGAATTTGGGGCTCATCTGTAATATTTTGAAAAATTTAGAGTTATGATTGCAATTAGTTGTTTATTTTTTCTTTTCTTTTTGTTTCATTTGAATAGAAGGATAAAATCGTCATTTTATTGGAAAAATTGTTGAAAATGACCTTTTGCACAATGAAGGTGGAATGTAGGGGTGAAAATGACAAAACATGAAAGGTATGGACGTTTTGTGCTATTTACCCTTTTATTTTTAGTTCAGGTTTTTAATCTCTGCATTTACCCAAGCTTGGAGGGTTGTTCCAAGGTTTCCTAATTAAACGCACTAATGAATGGCAGAGATTGAAATTTCTTGACTGATATTTAGCCTTTGGCTCATAAAGAAGTGCTTCTTCTTTATCTCTTATCTTTCGATTGATCCGATAGGTGACGAGTTTCTCGATCTGTCTCTCTTGCGAGTGTCTTCGGGTGGTGAATTTTTCTATATTTCTTAAGTGTTCTTGCTAGAGCGGTGAGCATTGTTTTTATTCTCAAATTTAGGTCGCTTTTCCTGGGTGGTGTTAATCTCTATCCCATTGATCTCAACTTGAGGTTATGGACTAATTCCTTTTATCAGTTTTCTTATCTAAAGAAATCTTGTATCACAATGTCAAAAAATGCTTGCCGCTCAGCATCTAAAATGGAAGGTGTAAGAACTTTGTACAAGTAGCTATCCATATTTTAGTTCTTAATAGATGTAGATACATTGGCAAAACTTGTAGCAAAGGTAGTGCCTTTGAATTAATGAGAATACTCACCATTTTATTTTTTATTTTTATTTATTTTTTTGCATTTACGTATTAAACCTTTCAATTTTTGTAGCATCTTTTTTCCTTGGGGATGGTTTTGATCAACATTGTTATTAAAAAGTCAAATTTTGATGAATAAAAAACAATATATTTGTATTTTCAATTCCCAAAAAAAATTCTTCTCCCCACCTACCCCAGGGTTCTTACCTCTTATAGCCCAAGCGAGTTGATGATGGGATGAGGGAATGGAGGGAAATCGTATGTAGGACGAAGGGGTGTGGTTGGTAGGATTACATGGGCTATTTGGTTTTGATACCCAATGAATCTTAGGTTATGAAGTAAACGTTTAATTGAATTTCATAGAAATTGACCGATAAATTAAATTGTTGCTAACAACCAAATTCAAATACTCGATCCGAAAAAACAACACGAGTCGTTGGAAGTAGTTAAAGAATTAATATCGTTCACGGCTCATATATATTAACTCTGGATGACTATGAATCTTAACTCATTTAACATTTTATTGATCCAACTAAAATCTAACATAACCTATATATATATGTTATCTTTGCCGTATCCATTTTGTGTGTAATTTGTGTATGAAAATGAGAGAAAAATGTGGCCTTTGAGAGAGAGAAATCGACTAGTTGCTGGAGAAGAAAATCCGGCAACTTCCCTTTGATATTTTGGTCTCTTCTCTTACCTTATTTTAAAAAATTTGTTAAAAAAAAAAAAAATCCTTAAGCAGGTTGGGGAGTACCAAGGACAGATCATGATTTTTATTTTTTATTTTTTTTTCTATTGAAATTAAGCCCTATTTAGTTTAACTAAAAATTATTTTTGATAGATTTTGATATAAGTTGATCAAATCTATCGTTGAAAAATTAATCAAAATTGTGAATCCTTTAAAATAAGTTATTAAAATTTAATTTTAACTTAAATTTTTATCAACCTCTTTAATTTAACCAAATAGGAGCGAAGTATTTATTTATCTATTTCTTCTATTTAAACATGGTGTAGAATATAAATTTAATTTGGACTATGGATAAAAAAGTGAGTGGCATCACTATGCAATTTAGAAGAAACCAAACCAAACCATTGGTCCGGGTCAAGATCTCACATGGTGGGATTGAAATCTGAAGAGTAGATCACGCCAACAACTATGATTCGTAATCCCCCCAATCTCCGGGATTTACAGGGTCCCACCTTCGACAAACATTTGAACATGCTCATACCAAAAGTTGGAAAAACAATTGGAAATGGTACTCAACTTGTTTAATTTTAATTTTATTTTATACTTAATAAAAAGTTGAGTTCAATTTAATATATAAATTTATATGTTATAACCCACCAAAAACTTAATAATCTAAATATTAATATCACTTTGAATATAATTTTTACTCGACCTTGGATAGCATCTAGTTAAGAAGTTAATAGATCAAGACCACGAATAAATTAGGCAATTGACGTCACTTTAACTAAACAAAAATGAACTAGAAAAAAGTCGTGTTGGGTTAAAATCCAAAGAAAGAAAGGTACGATGCATTAAAAAAAGAATTACTTTTCAAATACTTGTTACTAAACGTGCCATAAATGTTGATTTATTGAGCTTATCGCGTTCATCAACTTCTCATAATTTTATACTTTGAATGCTAGCAAGCGTCCCATAATGAACGCATTAATTTCTCCATCTACTCTTTATTAAAGTTTTTACACACTGGTGGGTTTATTATACTTTCCAATTCCAACTGACATAAAAGAAATTAAAAGGAATTTGGTATAAGATTAATAGGCTTATTTAATTTCGTATGGTACATTTTTTTTTTTTACTTTTCTCATCAACTTAATTTGATAATGTACTCATAAGACAAATGTTTTTTTTTTCTCATTCTCTATTTGCTATTTTCCTTTGCCCTCTTGTAACAGTGATTAAAAGGTCAGACTTAGAGCATGTTTACTAAATCAAAAGTAGTTTTTGAAATTACGTTCGATTGAAATAAAGTTTAAAATTCACTTTTCATTTTTTTTAAAAGTTAATTTAACATGGTCTTTTGCATATGACATAAAGATAAAAGCATGTTGTAAAAGTACGTAAAGAAGACAATTTCTTAATTAGAAATATGTAAATAAAATAATTATGATTAAAAAATGAATTCAGTCAAGTGATTACACGAATGCCATGGCATGGATTGAGGAGAGAGCTTAATTCTTAAATAGAAACTTCTTGGAAAAAAAAAATTTATCAGGATGGTAATGTTGCGTATGTGTTTGGTATATAGGCCCGTTTGGTGGGACGGTGGGAACTCTCTTCGGGGTTGAACCTTTTATTTTTAAATAAAAATCAATGAATTAAAAATAATAATTTTCTTTTTCTTTTTCAATAATGTTAGTACCATCAAATTCTAACGCGGAGTCTTTTTCTGCCCAATTTCCTACTTCCTCACACGCGGACTGGCACTCTGTTTACTGTATAAATACAAGGTGTAAGCACTAAAACCTTTATCTTAGATCCTTCGAGCTTGTTTACAAGATGGTTTTCCAGATTTCGTTTGTGCTTTCTCTCTGCTTTTTCTACAGAGTCTCTGCTCTTGCTCCTGCTCCTGCTCCTTTGGAAGGTAAATGTTCAAAAATCTTATCTATCTTAACATTCTTATCTATTCTTATAAAGCTAGATCTTTGTTAGTTTTTCTCTTTTCTTTGGCATTTCTTGAACTGTATAATGATTTTCCCAGATTCTCTGCTCTATCCTTGTGGGGTTTTTGTTTTTTTATTCATCATTTGCACATATCAATTCTTTAGTTTCTATCACTTTTTGGGCTTTCTCAACAAAAAGGGGTGAGGGTTCGAGTCCCGAGACGTGATTTTGGAAAAAAATGTAACCAGGGCAAAACAAATAGTGTCCCAAGAGAGTACTTCCTGTGGAGTAAGTGTCTTCGTGTGTGTGTCTGAGAGAGAGTTTTTGATAATTCGGATACAGATCCTTCTGTTTGCACCAATGGGATGTTGAAAAAATTCTTCTTTTTTTTTTTTGCTACTTCTATGTTTTCTCAGGTCTACTTCCAAATGGAAACTTTGAAGACAAACCGAAGCCTACTGACATAAAGAAAACAGTGCTCCAAGGGAAATATGCACTGCCCAAGTGGGAAATCAATGGCTTAGTCGAGTACATCTCCAGTGGGCCACAGCCTGGTGGAATGTACTTTGCAGTAGCCCATGGTGTTCACGCTGTGAGACTTGGAAACGAAGCCTCAATTTCCCAAACAATCCCAGTCAAAAATGGCTCGACATATGCACTTACATTTGGTGCATCAAGAACTTGTGCCCAAGACGAGGTCTTGAGGGTGTCGGTACCCCCTCAATCTGGGGATCTCCCTTTGCAGACTCTGTATAGTAGTAATGGTGGTGACACTTATGCTTGGGGACTCAAAGCCACTTCTAATTCAGTGAAGGTGATTTTTCATAATCCTGGAAGGCAAGAGGATCCTGCTTGTGGACCTCTCCTGGATGCTGTTGCTATCAAAGAACTTTTCCCTCCAAGGCTCACCAAAGGTAATTATTTACTTTTCATGACACGTCTGAAAGTGTTTTCATATTCTACTTTCTACAAAATAAATTGGAACTCAATTATTCTAATATGTTTGGTACTAGGGATTGGATGAAAATGAAGTAAAAAATCTTGTACGTTGTCTTGTCTTGTGCAATAATACTATTAAGGAGTGCATATCAAATATGCTTTGAGTGTATTATTTTGTATTTTGCGTTGAGCCAACCTTCAGTTCACAATACCATTTGCTGCATGGTTTTGATTTTTGATGTAAATATATTCTACAATCTCTAGGATGGATACATGTTTAATTTTACGTATCAAGTATAAATTGTTGCTAGTAATTAAGCTTAAGACTGGCTTTTGCAGCAAATTCAGGACTTGGAGCTAATTTTGTCCCAATTTCTTTCAGCTAACTTAGTCAAGAATAATGGTTTTGAGGAGGGTCCTCATCTCTTGATCAACTCTTCTCATGGTGTCCTACTTCCTCCCAAACAGAAAGATTTGACATCCCCACTTCCCGGTTGGATCATCGAATCAGTTAAAGCTGTAAAGTTCATAGACTCGAAGCATTTCAACGTCCCCTTTGGACGAGCAGCAGTAGAACTAGTTGCAGGAAGAGAGAGTGCTATAGCCCAAGTAATCAGAACAGTCCCCAACAAGGTCTATAATGTTGCATTCACTGTAGGAGATGCAAAGAATAATTGCCATGGATCAATGATGGTTGAAGCATTTGCTGCTAAAGGAACAATGAAAGCCCCCTTCAAATCTGAAGGAAAGGGAAAGTTCAAGACTTATAATTTCCAGTTCAAAGCAATCTCGTACAGGACCAGATTAACCTTCTACAGCTCCTTCTACCACACCAGGACCAACGACTATGGGACTCTTTGTGGTCCTGTCCTCGATGAAGTTCGAGCTTTCCCTGCTGCTTAGATTTCAATCTATCTGCATCAAGCTCGAAGTAGGCATATGTTAACTGAGTATCATTGAATTATAGCAATGGTCATTTGTCATCTTTTGAAATGTAGGTTAAACATTAATGAGGCGCCCTACAATTCTGATATGTGAGAGTACTAAGTATTTGCTGTTTTTTGTTCGCTTGTGTCCGCTTCAGTTGATTTCTTGTTGGCTCAAATACACAAAATAATGTGATAACCGACGTATTATTAATCTGGCCAAGTCATTCTGATAATGTTAAGTCAGGTTCATCTTGAAATGCATTTTAACATGATAGCAAAGTGGGATTTCCATTCAAGTCTCATCATTGCTCATTTGTGGAAATTGTTTGTCTGATGAAAATAAATTTGTTCTACGCGTAGAGGACATGTCAAATAAACAAGCTAAAAGTATAATTTTGTGTCGAGCTTAAATTGTTCAAATATATAATGTTAGCAATAATAACACTAATGCATAACTCTCTCGTAAAGAAAAAAAAAATTGTTCTCGCTGTCATTTTTCTACCTTATTTTGATCCCAATAAACAAGTGTATCTTGCCTTTGGTTTTAATCAACAACTGGAGAAGGTATCAGTTGTCATTTGCAGTTGAACCAAATATGCACCTACAAAACTGAAAACCTTCTTTTCAATTTTTTTTTTTTTTTGATCGGGTAAATGTGAAATATATAGATCAAAACATGTACAAAATACACCGGGCATTCCCGGGCAATCAGAAATCAGAAACTAAAACAACTACTCCAGGCATACCCGGGCAAACAAATGATAGATGTAAACAAGTACTCCAGGCATACCCGGGCAAATAGAATGAACAGATGTACAAAACGAAAACAATCTAGCAACCTAATGCTATAGTCTCATATTGCATCAAAACATTCGGATACAAAGNTTCGGATACAAAGAAAACATAACTTTGTAAACGTTTGTTTTGATACATCTGATAATGCCATCGGTGTGGGGCCTCATATCCTCGAAGATCTTCCTATTTCTTGCCATCCAGATGTAGTAAACGGTGCTGGCTAATGCAATCCTCTTGACCTTGCTTTGCCATGAGGTTCCTCGGGCTTCCTTCTTGGTCCACTTCAATGCACTAGCGATAGATGTCATCGCTCTCCTGATGCCCACCCATTCTTTGATCTCCCTCCAAACATGCGAAGAGAAAGAGCAATGGAAAAATAAATGATTGTTAGTTTCCTCGTATGATTTACAAAAAACACAACATGGAGTTTATCCAAACAAGGATGCGCCGGAGATATTCAGATAGTTTCAAAAAGTTACACTTACTCTGATACATATTAATGCAATTTTCGTGCACAGGCCCGGTCAGACTTGAAGGATGTGTTATCCAGGAAAGTTGACGAGGATTGATCCACTAGGAGACCACTATCCAACTGGTTTCAAATATAGGAAGTACAAATATCGACCAAGGCAAAGTTGGGCAGTTAGCTTGAATAACAACAAAAGGTCGAGTGCTTGGATTAACATGGAAAGATTCCCGGCCTAAGGAAACATTAATTAGCTTGACTAACACAACCTTACAAACTATTGCCAATTAGTACCTGTAGGTTTGCAGAAAATACGACTGGAGAACAAACGATTTGGAGAAGTGGTAGTAACATTAGTCCATCTCTATTTGTGCTGGTGTATGCGTGTGAATTTGCAAATTATAATTTGAATAAGTAAAACAATGTAAACTACTTACTTGAAATGACAAAAAGAAATGAAGACGAAATAACATATTTGTGAAACAAGGCTAGCGTTTAACACTATGTCTTTAAGACAAATTTATCTTGCTAAGGTGCTCTAGGTGTCTTAACAATCATCTTCTAAGATACAACGATCTCTCCTTTTAGTAGAAGCATTTCAAACGGAAAGAAATAATGAACTCGAATTTGAAACGAACTCCCTACTGTGAATGATTTTTTTATGTAAGAAGTCAATATTTTAGAGTGTTTTGATGCAATATAATCAAAGCATATGTATTGGAATGAATTTTAACCACCAAGGGAGTCCAATTTATCGAGGTTGAAGGGTTATGGCCAAACAGACACGCCCCAAAATCAGCAGGTTTCATGAAGAGACATAGCCCTTAAGACTGCTCGCTAGCTGCCTTCCTCACTGCTCGAATGTCATTTTCAGAGACTTGGTCGCTCGCTCGAGCTATTAAGTGATATGGCTAGTTACCTATTTTTTCAGCCTCACTTTGGACATCTATTTCTCATTCATCCAGAATTATTTTTGTGAATCCAAAATACCATGATCATCTACTTGAAGAGGTAGCTTCTAGCTTTGAACTTGCCTTAGTGAAATATTATCTAATTTACTTGACTTATTAGTGAACATGATATTTTGAATTATTCATTCGTTGTTGTAAACCAAGACAACAATACTCACGCAATATCTTCCTTAACAATTCCGATTCTCATGGTTGTGTTCATTTTGGTTCTAAACCACTCTAGAGTTTTATAAGTGTTTTAGAGAATTTAAGTCTAAAAAATTCTCATTGAAGCGGTCAAACTTCACACTTACATGATGACTCCTATTGAGAGTATTTTGATATATTCCACTCGACTTATTCAAGTTATAGGAATCATTAAAGGCATAATTTATTCTCAAACATTCTACAGAAAGCACTTTAATTATCATAGGAATGAGTATAAAATAATTCCTAAGTGCTTTATGAAATCTTCGTAACTTAATTATCTCATTGAATCAAAATCTTGAGATCTCTAATCAACAATGATGGATTACCATTACAAAGATTCTTACGTAGTAGGCTTTACTCACATTCCCTTCGATAGACAATATATTTAATCGCTAGGTAAGCTTTTCATAAGCAGATCCGTAATATTTTCTTTAAATTTTACATAATCAATGGAAATAATATCGTTTGGGATCAATCGCTTAATGATATTGTATCTATGATGTATATGTCTAAAATTAGCATTATATATACAATTTTGTGATCTTCCAATAGTCGATTGACTATCAAAATGTATACCAATTGCGGGTATCGGCTCAGGCCAACATGGAATGTCCTCCAAGAAGTTGTGAAGCCACTCTGATTCTTCTCCAAGTTTGTCTAAAGCTATAAACTCTAATTTCATTGTTGATCAAACTATACAAGTTTGTTTTGAGAACTTTTAAAATACGACAACACCACCAATGGCAAAAACATAACCGTTAGTAGATTTGGAATCGTTTGTATTGAATATCCAATTCACATCACATTAACCTTCCAAAATAGTTGGATATCTTGTAAAACGTAATCTAAGTTTAAGGTAAATCTTAGATATCTAAGAACCCTATTTAATTCCTTCAAATGTTCATTGCTTAGATTACTAGTGAATCTACTAAATTTATTCACAACATAATTTATATCAGATTGAATGCAGTTTGTAATACACATTAGACTGCCATAACTT
Source organism: Fraxinus cuspidata (assembly GCA_903798385.1). Classification (NCBI taxonomy): domain Eukaryota; kingdom Viridiplantae; phylum Streptophyta; class Magnoliopsida; order Lamiales; family Oleaceae; genus Fraxinus; species Fraxinus cuspidata. Next base: position 15,930 of record CAIGRP010015803.1, read on the forward strand.
GTGAATACTTTAGTTGAGACATCGGTTCACAATTATTTTTGACTAAGTGTAAACATAAATCAATCAATTGGGTTCTCACTCGACTTTTCCTGATATACATTAAATTTTTTAAGTACGTTCTCAACATAATGAAATTTGAAAAGTACATTTAATTCCTAATTTAATATTTGTCACACACATATCCTTCATATCAAAGTGTTTTGTCAATATTTTCTTTGTGTTCATAATGATTGTTACCCATAATTAATATGTCATCAACATATAGACACACAATTACATATGACTCAGGTGTTTGTTTTATGTATACACACATATCACACTCGTTAATTTTAAAATCATTTGACGATATTGTTTTGTCAAAAATTTTGGTGCCATTACTCTGGAGCTTACTTCAATCCAAAAAAGGGACTTAACGAGCTTGCATACTTTCTTTTCTTGGTTAGGAGCAATAAACCCTTCAAATTGTTCCATATTTCTTTTTCTAATTTACCATTCAAAAATGTCGTTTTAACATCCATTTGATGAATCTCAAGGTTGTGTAATGCAACAATTGCAATTAAACCTCTAATCGAAATTATTCTTGTCACAGATGAGTAAGCATGAAAGAAATCAAGGCATTCCTTTTGTCTATAATTTTTTGCGACCAATCTAGCCTTATATTTATCAATGAATCCATTTGATTTCAATTTCTTTTTGAAAATCCATTTAAGCCCTAAGAGCTTATTTCTGGATGGGAGATCAACCAACTCCTATGTATGATTTTGCATTATGGAATCTATCGCACTATTGATAGCTTCTTTCCAATGCGATGCTTACATAGTAGACATTGCTTCATTAAATGTCTTAAAAGAATTTTCTACCATATAGGTTCGAAATCAAGACACATGGTTTAGACATTCTACCACTTTTAGTGTGCCTTGATTCTTCATCACTTAGAAGAGTATCATTTGCAGTTTCATAAGTTTGTTTGTTTGAACTTATTTCTTGTTTGTCTTTCTAAAGAAAGAAATTTTCAAAAAGGAAGCATTTCTCGATTCAGTGATAGTGCCTTCAAGTATAACTTGTATATCGGACTTATGAATAAAAAATAAGTATGCACTAATGTTATTGGCGTATCCAATAAATATGAAATAAATTATTTTAGGCTTAATTGTAACTTGCTTTGGCTTAAGTACTTCAAACTTAGTCTAACACCCTCACACTTTCAAGTGTTTATAAGAAGATTGATAACCTTTCCCTTATTCATATGGATTTTCATCTATTTTCTTTTAAGGTATTTTATTAAGAATGACATTTGTTGATAGTATAGATTCCCTCCCATGTGTTTTGGGATATGCCTGAACTTATTAACATAGCATGCATCGTCTTCTTATTGCGTTCAGCAACACCATTTGATTGAGATGTCTAAGGTGCCTTTGGTTGATAAATAATGTCATGTTCTGAACAAAATGCTTGAAACGGTGCCCATATTTTCCTCTTCTATAACTTCGAATATTCTTTATTCGTTTATTAAGTTGATTTTTAACTTCAATTTTATAATATTTAAAAATATCTAAGGCTTCGTCTTTACTTTTTAATAAGTAGACATAATAATACTTTGTGCAATCGTCAATAAAAGTAATGAAATATTTTTTTCCACCTCTAGTTTGCAAAAACTTCAAGTCATAGATTTTACTATGAATTAATTCTAAATGTGTAGTGTTCATTTGAACCGAATGAAATAGTATTTTGGCCAATTTTGCCTCGACATAAATTTCACATTTATGATTAAGATCAAATTTTAATGAAGGTATTAAACTTAGATTCATAAGTATGAATACGATTTTAAAATTTGCATGCTCTAATCGATTGTGCAATAATCAAGACAACTCAAGTATATAAGTAGAATTTAAAGTTTTTCTCCATTAAGTTCTTTGTAATTTGAGAACATTGCATATCGACACAAATGTGACATGTAACACCAATATCAACCCACCATTTTTTTAGATTTCCAATGTCGTTACATTCAGAAGTAACCGCAAACAAGTTGATCTCTTGTATCCCTTCAGATAAGGTGTTTCCTTCAATCACATTTGCTTGTACATTCTTCTTAAGCTTGCGACATTCACTTGCACAATGTCACGCTTTCTACAATTATAGGAATTGCCTTTGAACTTCACAACACTCTTTTTGTTCTCTCTCTTTGGTACATCACTTGAGAGTTTTCTCTTTTTGTTAATCCTCGCATCGGATTCCACTAAATTGGCTTTTATTTGCCCAAGTTGAACACTAGATCTCCTTTCGATCTTTCTGATGACTTTTTCTATTCTTAGTTGGACAACAAGTTTATCACTTTATATTTGTGCTAGACATAGTTTTTGAAATCTTTCTATAAAAGAGAGAGTTTCTCAATTATGGCAACAACTTAGAATTACTGACTCAACGTCATTTTCTCGACAAGCATGTCATGGAGACGAACCTGCAATTCTTGCACTTGGCTAATGACAATCTTGGAATCTATAATCTTGTAGTTAATAAACTTTTCGACGATGAATTTCTTCGTGCCAGCATCCTTCATCTTGTGCTTTTTCTCCAATGAATCCCAAAGTTCCTTTGCTAACTCAATAACACTATGCATATCGTATAATGTGTTGTCTAATCCATTTATGATGTAATTTTTGCAAAAGAAGTCTGAGTGCTTCCAAGCATCCAACGTGATAATCGACTTTCGATTATTTTCTCCTTCGCGTACGATAGGAGGATCTTCAATAAGAAACTTTGCCAGTTCAAAGTGGACAGTTAAACATCTTTTGTTGTCATATCTTGAAATACACACCCCTGAATTTTTCCAGTTTTTCTCCATGGGGTATAGGAGTGGTTGAAGCGGTATAGCCATCAGTGGAGCTGCACTTGTTGTATCATTTGTAGTTTGACTAGAATTAATTTCAATGATATCCATTTCTGATATAAAAATAGAAGTTTATCACAATCAAAGTTGAAGAATAGAATAACAACGTATTTTCTATTCCAAATGATGAAGAGAATTGAAATATAGCAAGCAAAATAACACAAATCCAACTTAAACTTGTTGGCGTATGTGTGTGAATTTACAAATTATAATTTGAATAAGTAAAAACAAAGTAAACTACTTACTTGAAATGAAAAAAGAAATGAAAAAAATGTCATAAGACGCATGATGGTTACACGACCATATATATTCAACTTCCTTTTTTTTCACCTTTCATTTTCCAAACCTCCAACCTCTTCATTTTTCACTTTCCTAACTTCTAATACCTTAAAGAACGTATTAAAAGAAATGCAATTGTATTATTTAAATATTAAAATGCACCAACATTCCCCTACTCAATTTAATATAAAAACAAGCAGAAAGATTATCAAGCAAAAGGGACTATTATGCATCATGAAGGTGTGCTCTGCATTTAATCTTACTTAGTGAAACAGGAACCTCTACTTCAGAGATAATAGTGTACTCAGTATTGAACTATAACCACTTGAGGGAAACAATGAATTACTGTCCACAGATAACAATCCAGGTGCTGGCATGAGGTTTAATAATTAGCACGTTACGACCTTGAGCTAATCCCAGTTTCATGAGCATATTTGATAATAAGTCCAATTCTCATAGGAAGCGACCTTACCTCCACACTTATATAGGTGAAATCTATCAAGAGTGCTCATGTAATTGCACCCCACTCATAGGAGCTATAGATCTCATTAAAATTTTTAAAAAAAAAAAACTCAACATCCCAAAAACATTACATGATAAAGGCACTCACACCATAGGGATGATAAGAACAAGATAAATAAAATAAATAGTTCATTTTCACATTGAACCCAGTTATCAGGATCTCTGGTTCCCAGGTTGGGCATCCTTATATGTGTGGCTCTTGTTTTTATAAGCTTCAATCACATTCGCCTCATTATGTTTTAGACCCTTTCTCTCAACAAGGCATTTGTTAATGGATCTTCAAGATTATCACATAATTTCACATACTCAAAATTAATGATGCCATTACTTAGATAAGATCTCACACTAATGTGATTTCTACTTAAGGTCTAAATTTACCATAATAATAATGGTTATATACTCTACAAATTGCTGTTGTGCTATCAAAATGAATTAACACAGATGGAATTAGTTTTTCCCTCAAAAGAATTTCACATAATAAATACCTTAACCAATTTGCTTCCTCACCAAAGCTATAAGTTTTGCTTCCATGGTTGAGTTAGCAATAATGTTTTGCTTTTGAGATTTCAAACATATAGCAGCATCACCCAATGTAAATATATAACCAGTGATAGAGAGAATCTCGTGACAAATTATTCCAATCTGCGTCACTGAATACTCATGTATAGTAGGATACTTTTTATAAAACAAACATAATTTTTGTACAAATAAATATTTCATTAAGTGCTTTATGGCAAGCCAATGATCTCTCCCTGGCTTGCTAGTAATTTGCTAAGCATTCCAACATCATATGCAATACCATTTTTAGTACAATCAATTGCATAACACAAGCTTCCAATTATGCTAACATATTCCTTTTAATTAATAATATCATTTTCATTATTCACAGGAAAAAAGTGAACACAAGAATCAAAAGGATTAGCAACATGCTTAAAATCCTAGCAATTATATTTTCTCAACATTTTAACATAATCCGACTGATAAAAAAAATACCATCACCTGTTTTTTTGATTTTCATACTCAAAATGAAACTAGCCTCACCAAGATCTTTTATATCAAAATAGTTACAAGGCAGTCTTTATGTGTGATTTATAACGTGCAAATTCAAACATAAATATCAACAAATCATCCGTTTTACAAGAGAAAAAGTATTGAGAAAACCAAGGTCAGCTTTTTGTCTAAAACGTTTTACAACAAGTCTATTTTTGAATTTATCGATTTACCATCGAGTTTATTTATCTTTCTAAGGACTCATTTACAACCAAATAGCTTTACAACTCCCTGGTAATTTTACTAATTTCCCAGTGTTGTTGGAAATTAAAAGATTCATCTCATCATTTATAGCATCTCTCTAAAATACAGCATCATATGATGTAAAAGTTTCTTGTTAAGACAATTGAATTTCCTAATATTGAAAACATAATAGTTAGGGCCAAAATCTTTTTGAACTCTAACTCTTTTATTCCTTCTAGGTTGAATTTGAAATTTACTTTGTTTGGAAAAGGTGTATAAGAACTTGGTTCTGATAAAATATTTTGTTTTAATTCTTGAACCCTACTACTTTTGGTTTTGAAAAGAAATTTCTCTTCCTAAAAAATAGCATCACCTGACTCAAAAATAATATTATTTTCAGTATCTAAAAATCTATTTATTGCATTTCCAAGAAAAGCACGAGTGGTAGTTCTGACATCCAATTTTGGTAATTTAATATTTGTTAGCCTCACAAAAGCTAAACAGTCCCAAACCCTTAAAAATCCAAGGTTTGGCTTATATCCTTTCCACAGCCCAAATGTGTGATCTTTGTTTTCTTGTGGGGCATCATATTTAAAACATAACATGCAGTTATGATTGATTCACCCCCAAAGATTTGAAGAAGCACCTGATTCAATAAGCATGGTGTTGTCAAATGAATCAAAGCACTAATTTTCTTTTAGTTAGTCCTTTAGATGCATGTGAGTATTGTGGAGTAGTCTCATGAATTATTCCTAAAGATTGAAAAAAAAGAATAATTAAAAGCAATAGAATCATACTCTCGACCTCGACCTCGATCACTTCTAATTCTTTTTTATTTTCGTACATAAATGATTTTCAACTTCGTTGATGAAAACTTTGAATTTATTAAAAGCATCACTTTAATTTTTCAATATATAAACTTTAAGTATATTTTGAAAAATCATAAATAAAAGTGATGAAATATCTATTTCCTCCACGGGTTAAAATTCCTTCAAATTTTCAAAGATTAGCATGAATTAATTCTAACAATTTGATATTTCTTTCAAACACTTCTATGAGGCCGCTTATTAATTTTTGCTTGACTGCAAATTTCACATTTTTAAAATCATTTGTTAGTCTTGGAAATAATCTTAAACTACTTATGATTCCTATATATCTATTGTACACAAACGAACATGCCAAAAATTCATAGACGAAAGCATAGAAACAGAAGTAGGTGCCACTTTATTATTCTCAATATTCAATTTGAACATTCCATCAGAAGCATAACCTTTTACCTACAAATAAACCCTTTTTCGTAATCATATATTGATCAGGTTTTACAATCTATCTAAAGCCAGTCTTATTAAAAAGAAAACTTGACATCAAAGTTTTCCTCATGGATGGAGCGTGTAAAACATCTTTCAAAATTAGCACACTTCCAAAGGTGAATTTTAGTTCAATCTCAGCACTGCCAACAATCTTGATTTTGCTAGAATCATCAAGCATGATGATTTCCTCTTCCTCGAAATGAATATAGTTCTTGAACCAATCTTTATCATAGCATACATGCTTATTGGCACTAGAATCTACCCACCGTCCTTCAACATATTGTACCATGTTAATTTTTGTAATTATTGTTATAAGTGGCATTTCGGTTACATTAGCCTAAGAACAAGACTGTTGTTTTCAGATCTATAATTTCAAGCAATATTCCCACTTTTGCCACAGAAAAAACATGCTTTATAAATTTGATTTAGAGAATGAGGGCTTTGATTCTTATTTTTCTGGTTCAGTTTCCCGATTGTGAGGTTTATCACTAATTTTCATATTTTTCTTCCTTGGCATAAACTGACTATTTATAGGAACCTTATTACTGGGAAAGTGATTATTTGTTGCAATTAAATTTACCTTCATTCAAGAATGTCCATTGCTTTCTTATGTCATCGATGCATATTGGCCTCTAACTTTCTCTTCTATGCTAATGCAAGTGATCAAGGTCTTCAGGGACGTCTATTTTTGTTTATGGCACATTGACTTTCGGAACTCTCTTATTGATGGCGGTAATTTGTCAATGATTGCAGCAACAACAAGATTGTCCCCGATTTTGATGTCTTCAAATCTAACTTGTGCGATAATCATTTAAAAATCTTGAGCTTGTTTTGTTATAGAGTTTCCATCCACTATTTGATAGTGGAAGAAATGACTAGCAGTGTATTTCTTTGCACTAGCTTCCTCAATATCATATTTGTTCTTTAAAGCTTTCCACATTTCTTTGCAGGAAAGTATGAAGTATTTTAATAATCATAGAAATTATCTGCTAGGCAATTCAAAAGATAACACTAACAATTATACTCATTTCTATTACTTTTCTACATTCCTTTGATGAGCTTGAAGTTCGTCTTCGTTCATATTATCGATAGAGACCTTGTTTGGATTCTTCTCAGTGTGCAGGAGATTGAGAAAAATTAGGTAAAATAGGACTTTGCTGTTTCACCACTTGAAACGGGCTCCCTAAAACGAAAGGGCTTGTCGAGATCTTTGATGTTGTCAATAGGATTTTCGGGTACTAACTTCATTTAATTGAATCTCCTTAAAATTGTTGGAGAAATTTCAATAATAGAAAAACAGAGTTACAAAATAAATAGGAATGAAAGCTAACGAATTGAGGAGTGGATATCTCACTCTCTTCAAGGAGATTCAAGCGCTCCGCGATTAACAAAGCCTAGAAAATGATGCATCAAAACTTCTGTATGACATGTTCCATACAGGATACAATAGCCCGACTATTCGTCATATAGTTTGAACAAACTCTGCACAAGTCGTTGAGTCCAAAGATTCACTAAAAGAACACCCTTTGCTCAACAAGAAGAAAAGAAGAAAGAATTGTGATTTTTGTATTGGTGAATGAATGACTAAAGATTATCGTTTTATAGGTAAAATAAGTCACCCATAATAAAGAGATGCCATAAAACACAAGAAGGTTACATGACCAAACATATTCAACTTTCACCTATTTACCTTTTATTTTTCAAACCTCCAACCTCTTCATTTTCCACTTTCTTAACTTCCAATACCTTGAAGAACCTATTGAAAGAAAATGCAATTGAATGATTAAAATATTAAAATACACCAACACAATGGGTTGGCCATGCTCTATTTTCTGATCAAGCTTAACCATTACCACCCCTATTTCGAATCCTTCAATTCTATAGATTGAGATATGTTAGGTTTTTAGTATTGGCAATTCTGTGGACAAAATGACTAATTTGTAACGTGTTGTAAAATTCAAGGACCTATAGTATAATTTGTATAAATTGATTTTTGAGGTTGCCGTATTTTCACTAGTTTCAGTTGGCATTCGAGCGACAAAAATAGAATGCTCGTGGCCAACCTGTTGCCTCGACGTAGCCAACTTCTCGCACGAGTTACAGGTCGATCCAAAAAACCCTATTTTGCTGTTTAGAAGTATTTTTTCCGACCCATTCAATCTAATTATCCTCTCTTATAAATATCCAAACATATGCATGCAATTAGGGATGATTTTTCATCGTGCCTTTTCTCTATAACATTTTTAAGAGCCTATTCATACATTGAATTCATCATTTCACTCTTGCATTTATATGACAGCATATTTGAAAAAAACATCAAACCCATTGCATTTGAAACAACACCTACTTCCTATTGGTCATAGGAAGGTACTTTCTCAGTTGAACAGCAGAGGCTACTGGAGGTTGAGAGATGTTGGACTACAAGCGCAGAAATAGCACGTGGCCTTGGAGCAGGTTCTTGCAATTTCACTTGAAAGAGACAATTGCAGAAGATCTTGAATCGAGTCTTGGAACAGACCTTGGAGTTAACAGAAAATAGATCTGGAAGTCTAGTGGAGTTGGATAGATAGCATTTGACTGTAACCCACTCTGTATTATCTATAGTGGAGGTAAGTGGATAGGTCCCGTAGTTTTTACCTAGTTTGGGTTTCTCTGTCATCATATCTGTGTTTATTATTATTGCTTTCTTGATAATTGGACTTGTATGCTTAATCATCTAGAAACAATTGAAAGTGACTTGCTGCTTTTGATTGATTAATTCCGCACACATAGTCAAACTAAAAACGGTTAAGTAACAACCATTTAGTAACTTAAAAATCGATAAGTTGGTAATCCGTGAACTGCTAAGTGGTATCCGTGCCACACCCGATTTTTTTCAATTGGTATCTCATTCCTTGAGCCTAAATTCATTCCTTGACTGATATTATCTAGATGAGTAATTCATTATCCATCCCGCCATATTTTGATGGTAGTAATTATGCCTACTGGAAGGTTAGAATGAGAGTATCTTTAAAATTCCTAGATGAGCGTATCTAGCTTAGTGTTGTGAATGGTTGGGTTGCACCGGGTTCTACGATTAATAATGAAGTAATCCCCACTCCCATTGCTAATTAGACTAGAGGGAACTTAGATGAGTATAACTAGAATTGTAAAGCCTTACATTCCCTGTTTATGGCAATATCCCTGGAATAGTTTAGGCAAGTGTTAATGTGTGAGGTAACCAAAGAGGTTTGGGATATCCTACAAACCACACATGAGGGAACTCAGACGGTTAAGAACTCTAAGTTGCTGACCACTAGATTTGAAGAGATTAGAATAAATGAGAATGAAAACTTTGATGAATTTTATGCGAGATTAAATGATATAGTAAATTCTAGCTTCAACCTAGGTGGGAGAATCTCAGAGCCTAAGAAAGTTAGAAAAATTCTTAGAGCCCTACCAGAAAGGTTTAGACCTAAAGTCACGACAATAGAGAAGAGTAAGGACTTAGATTCCATTAAAATTGAAAAGTTGGTTTGATCTCTCTAGACTTATGAACTTACATTAGGTAAACCTTAGGATTGAGAAGTCAATTACCTTAAATATCATTAGAGATGTAGATTCTGACTATGTCCATTCAGATTCTCCTAACGAAGAGGTGTTAGCATATTTTGCTAAAAAATTTCAAAAAATGTTTAGGAATAAACAAAAATCTCAAGAGAGGCATAAGTGGTCCTAGTAGAATTAGGAAGAGTTCTAAAACTATGAGGTGTCTTAATTGTAGAGGTGTTGGCCACATTCCTGATAAGGTTATAAATGCTACTCTCACTGATGACGAGTTTAACTCGAACAATCGGAGTGAGAAATCAACTTGTGAGGAAAGTGAAAAATATATTGCCTTTACTACGAAAATTAAGAATGGATCTGATAAGGGGAGTGAGAAGGTTGAGAGCATAAATAATAGTGAGAATTTAAAAGAAGATTATGATAGTGAAGGAGATATTCATGAGGCTTATGATAGAATATTTGAGGAGAGCATTAAGATTATACCAAAAAATAAAGTTTTAAGTACGAGAGTTACGGATCTTTAGTCGAAAAACGAGAAACTAGTAGCGTACATTCAGGAATCTACCTCTACCCCGAGTGAGTTGAAATCCATGAATGATTCTTTAGATACTCAGGTTAAGAATCTCACTAGCGAGCTTGAGAAGATATCTAGGAGAGCTAATGAGCAGACGGTTGAAAATGAAACCTTAGAAATCCATGTTAAAAATATACTAAGCAACCTACAGCATTCTAAGTCGCAACTTCTTACCTTTTCTAGTGGTTCTATAAAGCTAGATAACATTCTGGGAATGGGCAAGCCTGTTGGTGATAAGAGAGGTTTAGGATATAATAAAAATGATCAGAATATTGCTAGTACATTCAAGACCACATTTGTCCCTGGTAATGACCAACTTGAACATGTGCATAACCCTGAACCTAAGAATAAAGGATATATAGGACAGATGCCTACTAGACAACTTAGGACACTCCAACCTAGGAATATATATCAACGATCACATACCTTTGGTCCTATGTATATTCCTACTTGTTTTCATTGCGGTGAGTTAGGACACATAAAGTCTAGATGTCGTCATTTTCTGAACAGAAATAGAAATAGGAACTTAAATAGAAATAAGAATCAGGAAATTGACTTCCTTACTAATCAGGTAAGTAAATTGACCAAGTTAATGACACAGATCACCAAAAATATTCTTGTCACTAGGCAAGTTTGGGTGAAGAAAAGTGATCTGAAATTTTTTGAAATAGATCACAGTACTATTAAAGGTAAGAGCATTTGCATACATAATTGATTATGTATTTTTGATGTATGCTCGTACTTTATCATCACGCGACATTGATTTATGCATACATCATATTTGTTTATTTTTTTTAGGTAGAAAACTCATGCATATTTTTTTTTTATTTTTTGTGTACTTGGTGTGTTCATACTTTAAAATAAAAACAAAACAAAAAAATAAAAATAAAAATAAAAAAAATAAAAAAAAATGCGGGAAATTATTGTTATAGCATAATATTTAACATACATGAATTTGTTCGTTGTGATCAAGCATGTGTTTAATTAATGAGCTATAACATAGTTTCTATTGCTGGCTTAGGTCATTATGGAGTACTTAGTATATGTGTCTTCATGTACCATCTGCACTGCACACACTATGATATTGTTAGTAGGACTCAACTACGCGTGTGAGATTTGGGATGATAATGACATGTTAATAAGGTGACTTTGAACATGAATTGATCTTATTTATTAGGCCTAAGTTCAAGTTTATCCCCGGTAATAAAAATCTCAATATCTTATGTTCTTCTTCGGAACCTATTTGACTTAAACAATTAAGCCTCCGGGGTTTCTCGTAATCTGGTGCCTATGGTCAACTGATTTGGGTTAACAAGCCTAAACCTCTTACATGGGTCATTTTAATAGCTTAATGGAGAATAGCCTGCACTTAAGATGTGAAAATTAATTATGAGTTTAAAATATTGAAAGATGTGAAAATAAAATATGTTCAAAGTCAATGGGAGAAAAAAAATATCAATACAGAATGAGCTTTTACTTAAATGTCCTAATGCGCTTCAAATGGTTTGACTTTCATAAGTAGAAGAATACACTTGACAGTGATGTTTAATATGTCATTTCTGACAAAATTAAAGTTTGGAGTCCTACTTACAAATGATTAGTAACATTTTACACATATGAGCCACTTATACAATTTACTCCATGTTAACTTGAACTAAGTATGTGAGAAGGTTCACTGTACATTGCTTATACTTGTATATGCTATCAACAGTATTTTTGAGTTATTATATATTAATGTTAATAAAGGGGGAGAGTAAAGCCTTTTTTGTGATGTTTTTAATTATCGGTACCTTCGTCATTTATGATAAAAAGGAGGAGAGTAAAGTAAAGTAAAGTAAATGTTGAATGTTGTGAATGGGTGAATTTAATATTTTTAAATTTTTTTTACGATAAAGTAGATTGATATAGGGAGATTTGTTGATTGCATTGCATTCCTTATCACATCTACCTAACTGTTTGAGTTTTTTATATTTGTGTGATGCTAATATTTTTGTTGGTGTTTGGATTAATATTAGTATTACGTCTCTTTCTAACTAGTGTTGATATCATGTATTTATTGATTTTATTATTTCTTGTATCACGTGCTTTTACACTGAGTATTTGAATTGTGAATTTCAGGAAACATGTTTAACAAGGAATGCAAGAGACATCAAGATTGGGTAATTTAGATTTTGTATTTAGTTTTCCTTGACTTATTGTATAGTTTTGTCATAGAATACCAAATGAAGAGTTTGTTAGGTTTTTAGTATAGACAATTTTGTGGACAAAATGACTAATTTGTAATATGTTGTAAAAGTCAAATACTTAGGGTACAATTTTATAAATTGAGTTATGAAGTCTAAGATTTGAGCATGAAAAGAGGAGAAACAAGGGGCCGCATTTTTACTAGTTTCTCGCCCAGTTGGCCCTCAAATGACAAAAACAAAATATCCGTCGACAGTGCATCACTCGCCTGTCACCAGCTTCTCGCTTGAGCAACAGGTCGATCCGAAAAATCTTATTTTGATGTTTTGAAGTATTTTTTTCGACCCATTCAACCTAATTACCCTCTCCTATAAATATCCTATAAATACACAAACCTATGCATGAAATTAAGGGTGATTGTTCATTGTGCATCTTCTCTATAATATATTCAAGAGTCTATTCATACATTGAATTCATCTTTTCACTATTGAGTTTATACAACCACATATTTGGAAAAAAACGTCAAACTCATTGAATCTGAAACACCATCTACTTCCTATTGGTCATAAGAAGGTTCTTTTTAAGTTGAACATCAGAGGCTGCTGGAGGTTGAGAGACGTTGAACTACTGTAGGAAAAGCACAAGATCTTATAGCAGGTTCTTGGAATTTCACTTAGAAGAGACAATTGCAGAAGATTTTGGAGCAGGAGGCCTTGGAATTAGCAGAAAATAGATCAGGAAGTCTAGTGGAGTTGACTAGATAGCATCTAACTGTAATTCACTCCGTATTATCTATAGTGGAGGTAATTTGCTTGATCTCGAAATTTTTACCCAGGAGGAGTTTCTCCGTCATCATATCGGCGTTTCCTAATTACTGTGACAAATCAATATAGAAGAATTGGATTTGCATGCTTAATCATCTAGAAATAATTAAAAGTGACTTGTTGCTTTTGATTGATTAATTTCACAAATAAAGTCAAAACTAAAAACGGTTAAGTAACAACAATTTGGTAACTTAAAAATCGATAAATTGGTAATCCGTAAACTGTTAAGTGGTATCCAGTTCGATATCCAATTTTTTCAAGATCCAAACAAAATCCAAAGTTTAAACTTATGAGAATTGACGTGCACTAAAAGTACATTTACATCGAAGGCCGACTTAACTTTTCAGACCGAGGTTCAAGCAACCTTGATTGTTTGTCAGCAAAGTTTTTAGCTAACAATACATAATTGTGATGTAAATAATAATTTCAAAGGTCAATTATGAGAAAATTATATCGGTACTTTTCTTTTCCCTTTGGTTTCGGTAAAAAGGCAGACAAAGCAATGTACAGTTTTGAAACCTAACAATAGCCACTACGCATCTGCTAGTAAATGACTGATTGACTTTATAACACAACTATATTAAAAGAAGGAAGATTATGGTTTGGTTCTCTTAACTTTTCAATTATGCAAATCTAAGTCTCTATTTATTTTGAACTCTTTATTTCATTTTTTGAAACTGATTTTCTTCGAATTCATTTTCAACCACTTATTATGAAATCAACAATTTTTAATAACTTTTTGATTACATATTTCATAACTATCGTCAACTTTATCAAAAATCTGATTTTTAACTAAATCAAATAAAGACCTGAGTTTATGTAGGAAATGATTCACGGAATGAAATCTATGAGAACCAGAAGTCTCATTTCTAAATAAAAAGAGAGCTACCCTAATTTTCAACCCTACTACATGTACATGTTGAACTGTCAAACTGCATTACATAGGGACATGTTATGCTGATTCATTGGACAAAAAACAAGCGCCACCTATTTCCCTGGCAATCTCCCTTGTACTGGGGGCTTAACTCCCTATTTTTTTTCCATTAAATTATGCTTAGCAACTACCTAACCTCCATTCTTTGATATGGTGGCCGGTTGCCATTTAATGTTTAAGAAAACGTGGGATTAATTCATTATAAAATATGTTAATTGTTTAATCCGTTTGACATCGACTAATTCTCGAAACTTTGCATTCATTTTTACTGTTTCTCTTTAATAATAATTAGGTTCACGAACATCATAAAAGAAATGAGAAAAAAAAAACTGTCAATTACCGCATTCGTCAACACCCGAAATTAGAGGAAAAAAACTGAAAAAAAAATTCTTGCCCTCCAATTGTAAACAACTTTCTCAATAACAAGGCAGTGTAAAAAATGAAGTGAATACAATAATCATTTCTCCAGATTCTTGAATATCAAGCAACCGTATAAAGAATGAAGTCAGTAGTATCAGAAGTTTTGGATCCAAAACATCCCATCGGAACCGAGCCCTCCACGGTGGTGCTGGTGGCAGAGACACCTTCATGAGGGTGCCGTTGGTTCTGGGCGTCAGGTTGCACCGTCGGAGGGTGGTAGTACATCCGGCCAGTTTGTGGGCAATGAGAATGAAACCTGCAAACAATTCTGACACCAGCGTCTAATATCTCGGTGTACTTTCCCATATTTTTTGCTTTCGTTTCTCTCTGCAAATTTTGAGGGGGGAGAGAGAGAGGAAAGCAAGAAGAAAAATGAGAGACGAATTTGTTATTAGAAGGCGTCCCAAACGTGAGAAGTCATGAAATAGTAAATAGGAATTGTGTTTTGAGAGAAATTGGAAGGCATATGGATGGTTTATATAGGTGCCTCTTTATGACCTTTCATCCGTTTAGGGCAAGAATTTTGCACTTACGCCCTTGTAATTTTGTATAACCACTTAACTGCCACGGAAGTTGAATATGTATAATGATTGGCCCGTCTTATGTTTTTATACAATTGTATTTTGAATAGATGTTCGAAAAATTGGTAATTATCAAAATACATGTTCAAAGTTGAAATTGATTTATTGTCATTTGGAATCATATAAATACGAAATCGAGACAAGAATTTTCATAACTATCCATGAGAATGAATAGTCATTATATTTTACGTAGTTTAGCATGGAACCATATGAATATGAAACCTAGACAAGTATTTTCATAAATCAAACGACTTGTCTAATTTTTAATTTTAAGCGATCTTCCTTTTTCTTTTTAACTTTCGCGTCACTTGAATATATGTCTAAATGCAAACATGATTGTTGGATCCTTATTTCGACAAAGTTGTCATAATAAAGTCAAAAGAATAACTATTATAATGAGATATAACTTTTCTAGTTATACAAAATATGAGTCACCTCATAGGAATAAAGCTTTACATTTTTATTTAGTACATAAATTTAGCAATTATACAATATATTAAAGCTTTTTCGTACAAAATATTAATTTAATTGAATTTTAATATTTTTCAAGTACATAAGGCAAGTAACCTTAGCTCTTGTTTGATTTGATTTCGTGAAAAGTGATTTTTCAAAAAGATATATTTTTGGAGAATATGTGGTTAAAAATTAAAGAAAAATTATGAGAACAAGTGCAAAATTATTTTATCGGGACGAAGATCGAAAATGATTTGGAAGAAAAATTTAAAAAAAAAAAAAAGTAGAACACATTCTTAATTTTTAAATGTATGCATCATTACATTTTGGAGTTGTAAAAGAGAATGGTGAGAGCAAAAATATAAGCATGTTAAGCCCTTGTTTGGTTAGATAAAAATTAGATTTTGATAATTTTTGATAAAAATTGATGAATTTGTATGATTAAAAAATTGTGAATTTTTTGAAATGTACAATTAAAATTAAATATTGACTTACACTTAGAATTTGATTAGCTTTTTTGGCTGTACCAAACATAGGCTAAAGTATGTGCAATAAAGGTAAATAAGAATAATAATGGGAAAATAATGAAGAATTGGAAAACTATGAGAGCGTAAATGAAAATAAGACCTTTTCTATTTAATGAATGCATTTACTATGTATGAAAACGAACCCGCGTCAAGATTCCGCAAAACGCGAAACGTGTGTAACATTCGGCGGGTAGGTTACTGGTCAAATTATTGTACCTATAATACCCCTGCTTTCGTGGAAATATTATAGGAAGTGCTTGGACTTTTATCAACCTTTTTTCGACTATTCATCATTTTCTTTTCCTTTACGTAGGCTACTCTTGACTCAAGTCAGTTGCTCTTTTTGATTTCTAGACGAAAAACTAAAATTTAAAAGGGAGATTTGATTAAAAAGTCTAGTCAATAATAATATTTTGTTAAAATGCTTTCACTCAATAATTTTTTTGTCAAATAATTTATAGTATATTTATATTTGTTAAAGTCTTAAATACCCTTCAACATATATATACCAAATCCTCCATTCATAAATCAACACTACTTTATTCTCACATTCTATGGTATTTCATGACAAAAATGGGAAAATAGTATGCTGCCATTTTAAGAGGCAGGGTGTCGTTTCAACTAATTTCATGCTCTTTTCATGTTATGTTTTCGCGTATCCACATGAAAATGAATGAATATAAATTTCACTATATTTTGAGTGGAATCAAAACCTCGTGACCCAAAACGACATGTTGTCATTTTAAACGACTAGGTGCCGTTTCAACCAATTTCGTGTTCGTTTCATTTTATATTCACTTATATCCACATGAAAATGAACAAATTCAAGGTTTCATTATATTTAAACACCACGGTCAATATAAAGTTCATGCAATAGAGATTAACACTATTCTTCCATATGAACTACATTAGACTTCATTATGAACAAATGTAAGTACTTTAAATTTCATTATATTGCAATTCTGAGATAAGATACTCAACAAATTAGTTCATTTAACTTATACAAGTCTTATAACATGTTCCAAAATATGATCAATTAGTTTTGGAGTGAATCGAGACACGGATCCAAAAATTGAGTACTACAATTTCAATTAATTTTGTGTCCATTTCACTTTATGCTCATTCGTAGCCACATGAAAGTGACTGAATGCATGTTTTCTCTTCATTTGATACCACAATCGATACAATGTTAATGCAATAGTGATCAGCACTATTGTGTTTCGTGAGTAGACTGTACTTGATTTTATTATAAAGGAAGGTTAGTAACAAAATTTCATTATATTCCAACTATGAGATAAGATAATCAATATATTAGCTTGTTTAGTCCTTGTTTGAAAACCACTAAATGGGAAAAATTATATTTTGAATAATGATTTTTTAGGAAAATATATAGTTAAAAAATATCAAAAAGTTTTGGATTTATGTACAAAATATTTTATTGCGTGAATGTGTGGTTGAAAAAATGAGTAACGTTTTCAAATAATGGTTGTCAAACAAGGGCTTAATTTATACAAGTCTTCTAAGATGTTCCAAAATATGATCAACTAATTTTTTATTGAAATCAAGATCTCATGAATTTAACTAATTTTGCGTTCGTTTCAATTTGTGTTCTCTCTGCAAGTTTTCAATGTATTGGACATGAAAGTCAATACAAAGTTCACGTGATAACGACCAATACTATTGTCTATTGAGTAAACTACATTGGACTTCAATACGAACGAAAGTTACTTCTATTTCATTATATTCCAATTATGAGATAATATACTTAACAAATTAACTCGTACAAGTCTTTAAAGATGTCCAAAATATGATTAACTAGTCTTGGAGTGAATTCAATACCTCATGTCTCAAAAAGATATGTCATTTTAAATGGTTGGGTGCCGCTTTAACTAATTTCACGTCAATTTGATTTTATGCTCAGTGTATGCACATCAAAGTGAATGAATATATGTTTTCACCACATTTGGACACTATGATCGATACAAATTTTACACGATAGTGATCAATACTATTATCGCACGTGAGTAAACTATACTAGACTTCACTATGGATGGATATAAGTAAATCAAATCTCATTATATTTTAAGTAGAGATAAAATACTCAATAAATTATCTCATTTACCTCGTACAAGTCTTCTAAGATGTTCAAAAATATGAACGATTGGTGTTGGAGTGAAATCAATACCCCGTGACTCAAAACAACATTCTATCGTTTTAGATGACTGGATGTCATTTCAAGTAATTTCATATATGTTTAACTTTATATTAACTCGTAGCCACATAAAATGAACAAATTCAAGTTTTCAAGATATTTAGATACTATGGTTGACACAAAGTTCACACTATATTGACCAGTGTACTTCCTATCTCATGAGTAGCCACATTAACTAAAAATAAAGTTAACTCAAATTCTATTGAATTCATCTAGATGAAATAATAAAACTCAATTCCTTATCTCGTTTAACTTATTCAATTTTTCTATTATATTTCAAAATATGACCAATGAATTTTCAAGTGAAATCGAGAACCCGTGCTCTAAAACAACATGAAGCAGTTTAAATGATAGGGTGCTGTTTCACCAATTTTACGTCAATGTTCTTTATGTTCTCTTGTATGACCCTAGAATAGATGAAAATGCATTCATACTACATTTAGACATCGTACTCGATCCAAAGCTATTACTTGGATGTCTATACATTGACGAGTGAGTGAATATCCCTATACTAGCATTAAAGTTAACTCTAATTCTATTAAAGTCGTTAATACAAGATAGTAAAACCCAATATCACATCTCTTATTAGTTTTTTATTGTTTTCAAAGATAACGGATGATTAGAGTGAAATCGAAGACTGTGTGCACAAAAAAGACACCTTAACATTTTTAAACAAGGTTCCATTTTCACCAATTTCACGTCCCTTTATCATTGTGTCCTCTCGAATGACCTTAAAGTTTATGAAAATAAATTCCTACTACATTAGGACATCTTGCTCAATCCAAAATCGATATTTAGAGTTCTATACAGTGACACACAAGTCAGTATCCCTACTGAAATACAACATTTCGTCTCGTTTTGCTTGTTTAAACGTTTTTAAAGATAACCGAGGATGTTGGAGTGAACTCGACATCCCATGCACAAAAATGACACTTACCTTTATAAACGATATGATACCGTTTTCACCAATTTTTCTGGTGTAAAGTGCCGTTAAAAGACAAACACACACATACTAACAACTAAATACTACCAACATGACAATAACACCATCACCACACCAACTCATCACCTAAATCACCAAGATTCTTCAAATTTTACAAAATCACTGTAGAGCAGCCTAGGTAATATATGTACTTTACAAAATCACCAGGATTCTTTAAAATTTAGCAAAATGTGTGTTACAGCTGAACAAAAGATTTTGAAGGAAAGACTTTTGTGAAGGCTTTCTGTTAGGCAAATTGTTGTCAAATGACCTCCCAGGCGATGATGTAAGTATTGTATATTTCAGTCGGTATCAACCAAATGACTGAATGTATATCGACACCACAATTGGTAAACCAATCATGTAATCCACTTGGGCAATTTGAAGCAGCCTAATTAAATTAGTGATGCTCATGGCCCAACCCAAAACTTGGATGGCTTTTATCTGTTGTTAGCCCACTTATTTCCTATTAGGCCTAATTATGTACTAACCCTAAAAGCCTATATCCAACCCTTATATATTTGTGCCCATTACTGGTGCTAAGTGAGTGAATTACTAATAGCCTTTTGTTTGAGAAGAAAAGTGGCGATTTTGGCTTGCTTTATGCTCTCTGCCTTTTGCTTCACGCTCACTGCCTTGTGCTACTTTCCTTTCTCTTTCTCCAGCCTTTGTGGGTAACTCTTGTGGCTATTAAATTTTTCATCCCTACTCTTTTGTGGATAGAAACTGTAGAGCAACCATTTGGGAGATTGGTTTATGATTTGGTTGGATCATTGTGGTGTGGATTCAACATACTGAGCCCGGATTCTTGGTTTTTTTTGGAGTTCCTTAATCAACATTTAGTATTAGAGCGTTGGTTGGTGCGAAATCTGGTGAGAATCAATGGAGAAGAAGACACTGATTCGCGAATTTTTTCAAAGAAACCGAACATGTTTCTCTCAATTTCGGCCAAACCAATGATTGGTCGAAAAATTTGAGGCCATACGCATGTCCTGCAGGCTGAGGCACATCTGAGAGTGGCATGCATTGTGGAGGAGGCTACCGACGTCGACGGCGCATGGAGGTTGTTCAGGCGTGCTCTCTTCAGACATATTGCTTATTTTAATTTCCTGAAAGTACTGATATTATTGCTTTCGTGTTTCAGGTTTTGCAATAAACATTGGACGATTCTGTCCTTGGTAGGTTAACAATCGCAACTGCAATACATTTACTAAATTACTTTAGGCCATAAAATCGCGGTCCTAAATTAGTAAATTCGCATCTCTCGAAATTTACGGACTCAGATAGGTCCACTCTGGTAAATTGGCTAATCCTGTTTAAATTTCAGCATTAGTGCGTGGGGTGACAATATGATTGGGGTAACCATTGCCTATGCTATAAATTAGGAATTACTTGCTCTTCGTTACTACGTGATTGAAACTGTTCATTTGATAAATTGCAGCATATTATCTTTTGTGATATATTGTTAGTGAAACAGTTTAGTTGACATATCTCTTGTTGTACTGTTAACTTATTAGAATACCTAAACATTACCCGTTTGAAAATTCTCTTGATATAAGATTGTGAATCTTACGAAACCCTAGGAATCTAAAACGGTGTATTTTTGTGAATTTAGGTCTACTTTGTATGGCTTAATTGTGACCTTGTATTTTTTGATTGATTATTGAAAATGACAACACAAAATTTTTATTTGGAACTTTAACAGAAAATGTGATTTTTCAATCTGACAACAACAAATGAGAGGTATTTTGCTTCAACAAAAGGTTTCAAAAGCTATTGATGACAACTTTCCTGCTGATTTTTCAAATGAACAAAAAGAAGAAGTTGATGAGCTTACCTATACCGCAATTATTTACACTTGACTGACGTAGTTTTGAGAAAACTAGGTAAACTAAAAGCTACTAAAAAACTTTGGAAAAAATTGGAAGACTTGTATTTGCTTAAATCTACTCTAAACAAGCTTTACTTACTTGAGCGT
>CAIGRP010015808.1:0-16864 GCA_903798385.1 Fraxinus cuspidata
TGCGTGAGGCATGACTCGAACCTCCGACCTCCCACACAAATTCCACACTTTTCACCAGTTGGGCACTTCACTTGAATTAATTATTTCTTTCACATATTATATTTATTGTATAAATATCTAACAGGAAGTTGACCCAATATAGCTTTCTTTAAAGGCACTTTTGAAGTAGGAATCTCTTTTAAAAATTGGTTTTCAAACAAAAATTAAGGTAATTTCTTTCAAAAGCTTTTCTAGAAGAAGCAAAAACAAAAATCATGCCAAATGGACCTTAACTTAAGACGGGAAGTGCAGCAATTAGCTTGTTTTACCCACTTTTCATGTGAAGGAGACATGCTGCTGAAAAAAACTCTTGTTTTCTTAAGATCCACGTTCTGCTCTATCCATCTCAGCATAGTTCTTATTGCCATGCTATAAGCTTCCACCGTTGGCACCTTGACTACGTCTTTTATTTTATCATCAAAAGATCCTCGTCTGTAAATTAAACTCAATTTACAATGATTTTTTCAAGAGCCTGAAAAGGGATTGGAAATATATGTACAAAGAAACGAGTGAGAATTATTTACAGTATTTTGAATTTCTCGCCTGCCATCCACCAAAGATAAGTGTTGAATACAATTATATCTGCTCCTTTCCAGCGCTGTCCATGCTTATCAATCGAGCCATTGCGAACAATTCTATCGGTTACCCTGTGTACAATGGCATTATCCGAGTTCGACTCAAGAAGAAAGGGTGCCCAGTAGTACTCTATTGTAGCATTATATTCCTAAATAAATTCAATCAAGATTGATAAGTAACTAAAGAAATAAAGATATATGAGAAATAATGGACCTAGTGCATATAAGAAATAAGCGTGACCTTGGCTATAAAAGTTCTTTTCGAATCTTTCAAAACCATGGATTTGGCATGTTCAGGGATGACTTTGTGAAGAAGGCAGACCAAGGAAATAAATTGGCCTCGATTTAGTGAATCACCAACAAACATCATCGTCTTTCCTCGAAGGGTTTCAAGCATTAGTGTTGCATTGAAACTGCAAGAATTGTGATAATAATATCAAGATTTCTCCATCACATCATAACAAATTTATCAAGATTTCTTTTGTAAACCAATAAAACATGTTTAAATGTGTGAATATGCGATTGAAAATAAGTATAAGAATTAAAGAATTTTGAAATAATGATTGTGAAGCATGGACTAATCTAGAGAGGTGACTTTGTTAATTAAAAAGTAAATTTGAAAATGAAGACAAATAATTAATTTATACCACAACCAAACATGATCATAGCCTTTTAAGAAGTGTTTTCGAAATAAATTGAGCTAACAGAAGCAAAAATGTATTTGAAGCTTTCCAATCCAATAATTACTCCTATAAAAAATATGTTAATAAAACTTGCAGGAAACAAATTAAAGAAATGTTTGCTAAGAAGTTTCAAATTTCAATTTCTCCATTTGAAAAATATTAACGATCTCTCTCTAGTTGGTAAACATTAAATTGAAATAAATGGTAGAAAAATGTTTCCTTTGTCAAAAAAAAAATCCCATAAGAGTTTCTATGAAACGGTCTTGCTTCTGAATTGAGTATAAAAGAATTTATTATAGTTTTGATACCATATATTAAGGCAATTTTGAATAGGAAATTTTAAACGTAAATTCAATTATATAATATATTATTCAACCAAATGTCCATTGTATGCCAATATATTTTTTGTGCATAATTTACTTAATAAGAAAATAAAAGAATAATTAAAATAAAACCTTGGAATAGAACAGTTATGAGGTTGCCATCTCCAATGCTGATAATCCTTGTCCGGCCGGCCATATTTTTGACAAGCAAGCTGCGCTGGGATGTACGGACAGTCGTCCTCCTCGTAAAGCGGCCGAGTCTCATCCCTTACCCACCTCCCACTAAAGATATCACAGCCTCTCTCAGCTTCTCCAATGGAAAAAGGCAACTTTTCCCTCCCCTTCTCTAACAACAAAGAAAGAAAAAAAATCACCTACATTAGTACTAAGCCCCTGTTTCACAACCATTATTTTAAAACTCTTTAGTTATCGTACTCATTTTCAACCACACATTTACATAATAAAATATTTTGCACGTAAACCCAAAATTTTCGTACTTTTTTACTGCACATTCTCTAAAAATCACTATTTAAAACTCTATTTTTTCAAAATAATGGACATCAAATAGGGGCTTATTGACAAATTAAAAATAACATGTTGAACATATAAATAACACACAAAAACGATGTATATATAGTATATATATATATGATCATAAAACACACATGCATACACATAACTCACTGGTAATTGAGTCTGTTTGCTTTGGATTGAGATCAAGTTGGCTAAATATGCAACTCATATCTTGGCCATAAAGGATGGCGACAAAGAAGATTAAAGCTAAGAAGGTGAAAAGTCGACGAGGAGGCCTCGCCTTTCTGAACACGGAGGAAGAATGAGGAGAAGAAGATGGTGGCTTCATCAGTTTGAGCCCTTTCTTTGGACTTTGCTTTTTTGTTTCTTTTTTTCTTCGGTTGGCTTGTTAATGCATGTGTTGTACCATGTGACTATAATATCATAAATATAGGAATATTTCTACAGGCTATAGATAGAAGAAAATTAATAAGATTAGCTATGTTTGCCATCTTAGCATAAAAGTGAAAAAATTGAAATATAATTAACACAAAATTACTAATAGTAGTTTTAAATGTAATTTGTAATCTTGGTTAAAAAGATAAAATTAAACAAAACTAACCTAGAAATTACTAATATTACTTATTAAGTTTTTTATTCTTGGTAAAAAAGTAATGTGCGCTTAATTTTGGAGAATCTTTTGTGTTAAAAACTTTGTAAGGTTTCCTTGAATGTCGATACATCTGAACCATGCAATTTCAAGTTTTCTTTTGATTAACAAATATGTGATTGTCATTGGAATAATTATTTTCTTCTTGTTAGTTAATTTATTTCATCAACCACTTGGGAGTATTAGAGCTAGCACCATAAACATTGTCATAGATGTTGAAAACGAAGATGCTATTAGATTGATCTGATTCCAATTTGTGGAAGAAAATATAAGATTATAGGCACAATACGAAGTAATTGATCACAAGAACATAAGAACAAAATAATTGCATAGTAAAGGAGATTTCACTAAAATATGGAGAAAAATACAAAAAATATATTTTTACAACTTTGTTTAACTTAATCTAAAGTACAATAAAGAGCTAATTATATATAGGGGATGTTTCAAACCCTAAAAATAGATTTATAGAGAAAATGACTACTTAAAATGGGTCGTCGCTCAAGTCGACGCTGGTTAACACCAAGCGGGCACCAGCTCTTTGCACAGAATTTCGACGGCATTGCTCAAATGATAGGCTAGCGGCCAGCTAAAGGAAAAGCATCGAGAATTTCTCCATTGTCAATATGTTGACCTCTTCAAATCCAATACAAATTACAATTCCCAATTGGGCTTCCAAATAACACTTTAACTAGAAATTGTCAAATAAACTTTGAATATGATTCCAAATAACATTCCAAATAGAATTAGGGTCACACCTAATTCTAACAAACTCCACTTTGATAGGAATTTCACTACAATGAGTAAACTTCAATTACTCTCCACCTAGAGACAAATTTCACTGCGAGGAATACATTTCAACTCTTTAACAAAAAACATAAACGAAATTCCCTATCAAAATTTTCAACTGAAAATATTCTCCAAAACTTTGCCACCGAGGGTAAAACTCAATAACGAGTATTAATAAAATTCCAAAAAATATCTTGGACACAAAAGTTGTTCGAATCACGAGAAACAAAATCAAACAAGGCTAAAACAACTTGTAACAGAATCACACAAATGAATGTATCAAAAGAAGGATTTTGGATAAAATAAACACCCTTAATTGCATTGAAATCATTTACTAAATTAGTAGCATTATATCTATATAGAGGCTTATGATAAAAAAAATGGTTCTATTACTAGCAACTGAATA
Organism: Fraxinus cuspidata; assembly: GCA_903798385.1. Lineage (NCBI taxonomy): Eukaryota > Viridiplantae > Streptophyta > Magnoliopsida > Lamiales > Oleaceae > Fraxinus > Fraxinus cuspidata. The sequence goes on from CAIGRP010015808.1 coordinate 3,996, forward strand.
TAATGGTACGTCATTAATGGTGGCAAAGCGACATTACTCATAACTTCTAAATTCAACTGAGATATATTCTTCAAAGAAGACCCCAAATTAGACTCCAATGATACATAATCCAATTCCAAATCCACTCGAGTTCTTAAAATATACTAATTGATCAACTATTCTATATGACGTTGTAGAACATATAACTAGGATTTTCTATGTCCATTCAATAAAACATGATCTCATTTACTAATTTTCAGGATTTCACCTTCAACAGTGTATTTGTACCTTTTTGAATTTAGAGAACTCAAGGTGATAAGATTTCTCTTCAAATCCGAAACATGTCTTATTGCACAAAATGTTCTAATCATCCTATCAAACATGTTTATTCTAACCCGGCTAGTACTAACTATCCTATAAGGTGTATTATTTATCATTGCCACAACACCTTTCGAAACTATTTCATATGTTGACAATAAATTTCGATTGGGATACATTTGAAAAGTGCAGGCTGTGAATCCAATCCTCGCCAAGTTTGGAGTGGTAGTCAGAAATAAGTAAAAGTTCTCTATCATTGTGATAATTTTCTACAATTCTGGCTTCCCCTAAAGTTTTTGGTTTCTGATTTGCAGTCAATTTTCTTTGTTCTGCAACTTATAACAATCATTTAACAAGTGCCCCTTTTTTTGCAGTAATTACAAAATTTGAAGTTAGAGTTTAATTTTTTCTTTGCACAACCACAATAACAACGAGGCCATCTCCATGAACCTCAAATCTAACAAGATACTTTATCTTCTCATTTGAATATAGAATATCTTAGACTTCTTCAATAATGAGTGTATCAAGACTATATAGGATCGTGTCTCTAAAAGACATATATGAAACGGGCAACAAATGCAACAAAATCAAAGTCAAAACCTCTTTATCATATTTAACCTCCAAAATTTCTAAATCAGCGAGAATTTTCTTTAAAACAACTAGGTGATCTTCAAAAGGTGTACATTCTGTCATACGATGAGAATATATCCACTACTTCAGATGCAATTTGCTAGTTAGACTCTTCGTCATGCATAATTGCTCCAATTTCAACCATAATGCAAAGGCTGACTTCTCCTTTAAGTTGTGGGCATCTTATTAAAACCCAACAACTCATAGTCGAAATCCATCTAAGCAAGTACTGCTCGTATCTTTACTTCTCACAATGAAAATCTAGTAATACGATCCAAATGTGGAATATCATACTTCATGGTTGTCATTACAAAAGATCAAGTTGAACTCTTAACTTGATCAAAACCTCGTTCTGCCAAGAATTTCCAATCTTTTAGATCTGATACCAGTTTGTTGAAAATGAAAATGATATCAAATTGCTCCAATACCAATAGTTGAAGAAAATATGAGATTATAGACACAATATAAGGTAATTGATCACAAGAACAAAATAATTTGTTGAGTAAAGGAGATTTCACTAAAATACGAAGAAAGAATACAAAGATTTTGTGCTTATAATTTTGTCTAACTTATAAAATACAATGAACAACTAACTATATATGGAGGATGTTTCAAGCCCTAAAAGTAGACTTATAGTTAGAAAGGAATGTTCAAACACGTCAAACGCAAAAATGGACCTTGGTAGGGAAAGCCACAATTCTAGTGCCAGGCTGGCGCCAACTCTTTGAACAGAATTTCGACGGCTTCGCTCGAGCGATAGGCTAGCCGCCCAGCTAGTGGAAAAATGTCGAAAATTTCAACTCTCTATTAGGCTTCCAAATAGAACTTCAACTAGAATTTACCAAAGAGATTTCGAATAAAATTCCAAATAGAACTCGAGTCACTCATTAATTCTAAAAATAAATGTGAATGATGGAGCTATGAAAACAAATTCTAATACGCTTAGATATGGTAATGGTCTTAGGTTTATATGGGTATGGAGTCAATTTGTCTTAATAGGTTAATCTTTTGAGGTAGAACCTCAAGTCTCAAAAAGTAGTTGTTGAATCATCTTATCTAAATATTTAAGTTGTTGGAGAAATGATACTTTATTTATTTAAATGTTGTCACCAGGGATGGTCCCACATGGGTTCAAGTGACCTTACAAAAGATTTGGGATTTTTTAATTTAATTTAATTTAATTTAATTATTTATATATTTTTTGTAAATGGTGTAATTACCCTACCTAACTCAGTCAGCCACCAACTTGAAACCCAATTCCCATATCTCAATTCCATAATTTATTTAAACCAAGACCCAAATCTCAACCCACTTCTGACTTTTCTCCATGTGACTTCTCATCTTGTGTCTTCAAACTTCATTCTTCTCAGTCTCGAGCCTTAACTTTTTCTTTTCACGGCCACAAATCGTATGGTTGCAAATATTCACTTTCTGAAATAACGAAGTTCGGCCCAACTTACACCTAGAGGGGGATGAATATGTCCTAGTTATTAATTAATCCAGATGAATTCAAATTCACTACTATTCTATGTTGAATTACCGCAATTAATAAATTTTCTGAAAGTCTACTATAAATGAATCAACTTACGGTACTGTCGATTCAATTAAATCTAGTATTTTCTGACCTTCTGGCTGTAATCAACAAAGTCATCTTGGATTGCGTGCTCATGTTCCAACTCCCGACCTTTTGAATTTGTGTATCTCATGTGGATCAATGAGAACTCATCGTTCTCCAACAATCGGAACTCCGGTTACTTTCCTTGATTTTCAGAATTTTGATAGGTGTTATGGAAGTATGCGTCCTCGTGTTTGGTTTATGTGAAGTTGATGTTTTTCAATCCTATGAAGAAATCAAAAAGAAGGTTGAACTATTAAAATGATATGTAGGAAGTAATTTCTTGTTTCTCTCAATGTTCAACTTAAATTTTTCGAATGGAGACGTGGATATATATAGTACAGAGGTTTTGGGTAGTATGGACCAGATAAAAACCTTGAAAAACGTAAATTATATTTTTTTTTAGATACACGTCGCTTGAGTGACAAGTGAGCGACGGTTTTCTCGAGATACATGTTGCTTGAATTAGGTTTTCTCGAGATACACGCAGTTTCTATTTTTACCACTCGGGCGTCAGTTGGATGATAGGCTAGCGAAATTGTCGTTACTCTTTTCTCCTCGTTCTATACTCGAAACATAGGATTTCTAACTTACCTATATAACTTTCTACTTGACACTTTGACTTTTAAAAACTATTTGTCAACAATAGTTTTGTCAAAAGATTGTCAACATCTTTAAACCCTAACACTTTCCATTCGTTGAGAATGTATTGAAACATGGATTATGGTAAGGTTGAAGACCTATAAAACTTAATGGAAGCGAGTTTATTCTTTGGTTATGTTTGAAATTATTTTTAGAGAGAATTAATTTGTGGTATCGTGTTACATGTCATAATTGGATAAAATGTACATGTTTATGCTCTTATAGTTATATTGAATTACATGATATATGTTAATTCATCAATTATCCTAAATGTTAAGTTCAGTAGAATAAATGAGATTCTTCCTTTAGACCTACTGACTAAGTAAGTAGGAGTTCAATGGTTGGAAAATTTTACCTCAAACTATTTAATTTGCAAATTGAGTGTGAATTCTATGGTTGGTAAAATTTATTTAATTTTCACCTAGAACTTATTAAATTTTCCATTGTGAAATTAAGTTTATGATAGTGAAACATTATGATTTCAAATGATGATTTGAAACTTAGTGAACTTTCGACAATGTGCCTAATATTGAAATATTGTAATTATTAATTTGCATAAATGCAAAATAGTATATGCATAAATAGGCATTGATGAAGAGTATTATTATCCCTAAAATCTGATTGATTATGACATTAAAAACTATAGTTGTTGACCTTAATATAATTGATAAGTGAAATACGAAAATATTTGGCATGATATATTTTGGGTGTACTGAAAAAACATGACGATTTAGAAAGCATCAATCATGTAATAGAAGACCTAGTGTGGGTCATACTACTCTAAAGAATAAAGATGGAAAACTTTATCAACTACGGGAAAATATAGTTGATAAGTGAAATACAAAGAACCACTTTGAAATACTATCCTACCATTCGCAAAGAATGATTGAATAACGTTTGTACCTGTCTGCACCCTTTTTTATGTGCTAATATGCAAAGGAATATACCAACTTGTTCGTAAACATCTACATGTTGGTGACTGCAGAGACCAAACTCATTGCAAGAATATGAGTAAAATGTCGCAACATTGGTAGGAACATTCGGAACTCCTGGTAGCACGGTCGACCACTGCCTTCCAAAGCCTTTAACATAAATATATAACCATTTCCCACAAAGGAAATCTTCTGATACAACACCTCATTCATGATAGTAGTTTCTGATAGTGCGTTCCGTTATTCGACAATAACAAAGCCACTCCATTATGACCTCTTCTAGCTTATCTAGAAACTTTTCCTCTCCAATTTCTTCATTAGAGTCAGAGCCGCCCGACAGAATAACGCAATTGAAATTGAAATCTTCCATGAAAGCAAGCTAGAACTTGTTTGGAAAATGATGAAAAGAATTCCCCTTTTAAATGGAATACTTTTATTTCCTTCTTAGACATTGTGTCTATTGTTAAGATTTGGGGTCTCATCTTAAAATGTTAACCTTATTAAGAGGAGTAGTCCAATCTCTTATAAATTGGTCTATATTTTCATCTTTATTCTATGTGAAATTTTACCCCTTAACATGCCCCCTCAAGATAGTGGTTCGTTTGAGCAGACCAATCTTGAAATTCATGTGCTCAATTTTTTGAATTTTCATCGGATCAAATCGCTCGTTGGAGCTTGACAGACTCTGATACTATATTAAGATTTGAGGTTCCATCTTAAAATGTCAACTTTATTAAGAGCAGTAGTCCAAATTCTTATATATTGGTAAATATTTTCATCTTTATTCAATGTAGAATTTTATCCCTTAATATCTATCAAGCTTTCATTTTATAGTTAATATTTACGAGCAAGTCTGGAGGGGTCAGCTCGGCCCATATGTGCACGATCTCGGCTCGCGAGCTCGTCTTTTTTTTAAAATATAAATCTTTTTCTTTTTAAAGATAAACCATCATCCTTTTATCGGGTTTGGGACCGGTTACTTTAATTTCAAGTAGACGGAGTGAAAAATTGTACACAAACAACTTGTTATGTATACAATTTTTTAAAAAAATTAAAAAAGTATTATAAAATAAAAAATCTTGATTAATATGGTTAAATTAAATATCACTCACTTGACGACATGTAATTTCAACATATTTATCTTTCAGTCGAAAATGATCGTTTTGCCAGTCCTTCACGCATATTAATACTTCTAAAATATCTTCTTTCAGTTGGCTCCTGACCTCGGACAGAACTCTCTTACCTACACTAAAAGCAGACTCCGAATCTAAAGTGCTAACCCGAGGTGTTAGTAGGGCTTTTGCCATCGCAGAAACCATCGTCCATTATCGTTCATACTTTTACCATAATTCAATTACTTCTTCTAAACTTTTTCTTAATTGTTTTGTTATTAGGCATATTATGATTAAAGTAATCAATTAATTCAGCAGACAATGCATTTGGACTTGAGTCTGATGTTTGATTACATGCGGTAGACAAACTACTACTAGAGGAACCACATGCATTTGCACCATATCTATATGAGTTAATACCTTCGAATAAAGTTAATACTTCAACGTCGTCTTCTGCTATATCAATTAGAGAAGTATGTACAGAAGGTACCCGATTAATATTTGTGCCCATTCAAGCTACATATAATTCATATATTTCACGTAATGTTTGTTCTAAATTTCTATAAGTGATAGGTGCATTAAAAATTAAAGCTCTTGAAATCTGATCAATTACAAATTTAGTACCCAATAAATTATACCGGGTGTCCATGATGCATGCTAACGGAAATAGCATAAGCAAGTCTTCCTAATATTTTCTAAATTTTAATTACATGAAATATATAATTACACTAAAATTGGGGTCATTTCTTATATCTATGAAAAGTTCTAGCAATTATATAAAGACATTCAAATACCATACAACTAGTGGGATAGTAAACTCTGGATAAAATATTTGTAGAATCATAAAAAATTGTCAAAATATTTTTAATTTTAAAAGCTAAAATCAATCGAAATCATTCAAAATAGTATCATCATCGTTTCTAATATGTCTATTATTATAAAATCAGGTTATTAAATGTTCAAAGCCTTTGCCTGATTTTAACAATAAATAAGTTGAGTTCCATCTAAGCATTACGTCACTAATAAATATTTTTCATATTCGTCACCCCGGATTTGGTACAAAATTCCTCAAATGTTTGTTTTCTATTAGGTGAAATTGTGATATACACTAGTGTATCTCTAATTCTTTGAATTTGATTTTTAATATGTATCAAACCGTCCTTCACTATTAAATTAAAAAAATGGCACACAGATCGAATATGAAACAAATAACCACCAAAATTGGGTTGTGGTACTCTGCACAATTTATGGATAATTATCTTATTAACACTAGTGTTGTCGAATGTAAATGAATGAATTTTACTGTCGCAATGAAATTCTCTAGTAATGTTCATAATAACATTATATATATTATTAGCGTTGTAAGGGAACTCAATAATTTTAAAAGTAATAATTTTTTCCCATATACCAAAGTGAGTCTATATGGTGTGTAATTGCAACTATATAATCTCTTTTATTAATCATTTCCCATATATCTGAAGTTAAAGATATAATACCCTCCATATTTTCCTAAATCGACAATCAATAGTTTCATTGTATGAAGGAAATATTCTATTGTATCTGAATAAAGAGTGTTTCGACTTACCTCAACATACCTCGATTAAAAATATTCTTTGACGTTCGATACGAAATGTTGGTTGTTCACTGTTGCAAGAGACAACTCAGCAGCGGCAACGGACTTCACCATTCTCATTCAAGCTTTCTCCTCCGAATACATTCACATAAAAAGTGGTGCAGTAGTAGAACCATTGCCTGACTACCAAATTGCAATTGTGTTTGACTGGCATGAAGAACCCATGTTTGGCCGTACATGCTTTGTAGTGACGGTTGATATGGGTGGTTCCAATGCCTTTTTGTCATGTCAATCGTTGTTGACAATATTTACATACTGCTTTTGATTCTGCAATTTCATCGACCACCCGATCTATTTGAATCAATTTTAAATGATCACAACATTTTGTCTATTTTTCCCTCTTTCACTTGCCTCTTATATCGGAAATATCTAATTCATGTTCATCCTCCCGTTCCGCCTCGAAAACATCAACATCATCCAAATCAATTGGATTACTACTTCCATGAGTATCGAAATTCGAAATATTTTTTGGAATAGGTACTTCGTTTAAACCGACGAATTCATTCTGAAATTGACTTTACGGCGTGATAGGTGATCCGCCTTCGCTATCGAACAAGCCTTCTACAAATGAGAGTGGATCCATTTGTGAATTGATATAAAATGTATAGTAAGTAACAAATCAAGAATTAAAAAAAAGTTGACTTGTAAGATNAAATGAATGTAGACTATGTAGTAGTATGGAAGATAGATTGTAGAATCAATATTATAATGTAAAATGTAGAAGAGATTAGATAGTAGATAGTGAGAGTTGTGTGAAAAAAAAAAGAGACTGGGATGGGTATTTATAGGGAAAAAAAAGTAAAATTCAGTGACCTCTTCGATTACTTTTAAAGCTAAAATTACACAGTGGCCGAAAAGGTCACTAGAAAAAGGCGAGCCACAAGCTGGCTCGTGGGCTTGGCTCACCTAGCGAGCCAGCCTTCTCGGCTCATGCTAATTCTCATTTTATGTTGGTAAGAGAATTTGTGCATAAATTCATATTTGATTTGAATGTGGAATAGCAAGCATTTCATTGAGTACAATCTGTTATATTCACCTCTTCATTTACAAATTTCAAGTAAAAATTAGCGTGCTAGACGGTGGTGGATGGATGAGTGTGACTTTGGACCAATGAACTCTTGTCACAAAATACTTTCTTTGTTGAATTTGATTTGTTTTGAAATAATACTAAAAATTTTAGTTACTCCTAGTTTTAGTGCATGTTGAACTAGTTTTATTGATGTTTTGATTAAAGATATGACTCCAAAAGTTCCGCATATTTTAATAAACTAAGTATATTATTTTATTAAATGTTGTCAATTTTTAGTGAATATGCCCATTATATTAAAATAAATTTTTTAGACACATTAAGGAATTCATATTTGATAATGCATCGAGTCGCTAGAATTCGAGGCATTACATTAGCTTAACTAACATCTTAACCATAACATCAACAAAGTTTTCATTGATACCTACATTTATCTATTGGTACTTGAAATCACCTACCTACAATAACGAAGTATGCTGGGATTGTTACAATTGTATCCCAGCATTTTTAAAATATTGCTGAAAAGAACATTATAGCAATAGCTAACACGGCTCCAAACCTGATAAAACCAGAAAGAAATCCCAGAACACAGACCCATCCCTTATTCTATCCTCTCTCTTCACTATGTATATTAGAAAATACCCTAGTGTCCACTGTTTGTGCATAGTTCACTTTGGATGACTTGTTTTAAATTTCTAGTAATACACACTACTAGTCTACATTTTCCACTTGATGAACTCAATCCCAAGTACACTTCTCAATTCCTCGACATTTCACCCAAATCAATGCGATGAACATGGCTACCTCAAAGTGTAAATGAGTCATTTTGTTTAACTAAAGTTCTCGAAGGTAAGGACAGTATATAAAGATTCAACCTCTAGAACAATCTATGACCAAAAGCTTAAAGTATAAAGATATAATTCGAGACCTTCTTAATGTGAAGAACCTCTATCTCACGTACAAATGTTGTGGAAACAAAATGGTACCTTGACTTTTCTACTCCACCATTTCTCGTCCACAACAATTCTACCTGTTACATGGTTTTACTCAACACCAGTGCATCGAAGCAATTTTTCCAGACGTTTAGATTCATGCTCATGGCATCCCAAAGGTTTTTCAGTTGTATTTTGTTCCAATTATGGCCGGACGTCGTGTTGAACAAGAATATTTCTCTCTCCCAGCCGTGTTTCGTGAAATATTTGCCTTGACGGTGTCATGCTATTATGGTTTCACATGCTACTGCTATGAAGATCTTAGGTTCCTTATCATTCCATTTGGTGTTTTTACTGGGGATGGGTTCATTCTGCACTTAAGGAACATTCGAAGAGAGAGACTGGGAATGGTAACTCATCTGCATGAGTCATGAAAGGAATTTCATAATTCGTGCTTTTACAGAGTATGTGGTGAGACGAGCATGATGGGAAAATTTATCAGAGTACTATACGAATCTATGTTGTTGAAGATAGACGAATGGGAAACATAAATAGCTCACGACGGGGAACCAAGAAATGGTTAATTTCGAAGCTTTCCATCTTTTTCTCGGCAATGTTTTGGCCATGATAAGGGTTCTGTGGGCTGTTGTTTCCTGGTTGCTCTCACTATGGGCTGGAAAGAGGAATCCATTGATATCTAAAACGTTGAACCTTGAAATCAATACACAATTGGAGAAGAAGAAGAAGAAGAAGAAGAAGAAGAAAAAAGAATAGTGTTCAAAGGGCAAAATTGGCAGTGCAAAATAATAGAATTAAATGGTACGGTTATAAGTCGCGTTCATATCAGATAAATTGAAATAATGAAATAATATTTATCAGTCCAACGATCAATTTTTTGATTAAAATTTGAAAAACGTTGCACCCAGACAAATTCTAAATGTCTAAATCTCGAAACTAAAATTAAAGACATCATAGTATTTGGTACATCTGTAAGGTCCCAAACCAAGTATAACTAAGGATCGAAGTTTTCAAACACCCAAGATTTGAGAAAAACTTAACATAACAGAATACAAACCAAGAGTCTGAATATTCAGTCTTGACAACCTAGTCACCCGTTGAGCATCCACAATGGAATATAGCTCTAGATCCACTAGAATTTACCAAGAAATAGTACAAATGTAAGAAGAAACCAACAATTTCTTCAATTTCTATATAGCCTCTATTACAACCCGTAATGCACTACTCTCAACCTCTGAACATTGTACACAACAACCAAATATTCACAAAGAACAGAGATTGAATAATCACACAGATCGATTACAGATTATAGAAGGAGTACAACGAAGAGACCAAGAATAGAATAATCTCGAAGAAGGGTACCAGACCTAGTCTAATAACTATCCTCTGAACAGTCACCATCCAAGGGGTAGAGTGAAGCCAAGTGTATGGCAAATACTCAATCATAAAAGAGGCCAAAACCGTTACCACTTAAAAAAGGCCCAATTGTAAAGACGGCCCAGCATGCCAAGTAATAGAGAGGTAGCCCAAATACATTAAAAATCTCCACCTTGCTGAGCTATTCCTTGGCCTTCCTAATGGATCTAGTAACCTATATTTGCATTGCTTCATTTGCTCTAAAAAACCTGAAAAGAAAAAAAAATGTTAGTTATACTCTTATCATCAACAATACTTGAACTTCTAATTATCACAACATCAGGCGACATTCAGAATCTTCAAGTAATTTCTAAATTTATTTTAAGGTAATACCTTAGTCCCCAAATCTGAAGGATTAAATTTTGTGGGAATTTTTACCAAACTGATTAGTCATGTTTCTGCCACGTTTCTTACAAAATGAAACTTAATATCTGTATGTTTAGTTCTATCATGATAAACACGATTTTTACTTAAATAAATGGAACTTTGATTATCCGTATAAATCCTAACAGAATCATTCACAAAACCAATTTCATTTAACAAACCTCTTAACTATGTACTTTCTTTAACAACATCACATGCAGCAATATATTCAGCTTCAGTTGAGGACAAGGCAACTAATTTTTGTAACTGTGACTTCCAACTAATGCAACCATCACAAAAAGCGAAAATATAAGATGATGTAGATCTTCTTTTATCTAAGTCACTAGCAAAGTCAGAATCAGTGTAACCTTTTAGATTTATCGCTTCATTGTTTCTTTTAAATTCTAAACCTAAATCAGAAAAGCCTTTAAGGTATCTTAACATCCATAGTCAGCCAGTGTGTTTCACCTGGATTTGCCATAAACCTACTTAAATGCTAATTCCATGTGCTAAGTCAGGTCTAGTGCATACCATAAGATACATTATTAAACCTACTGTGTTTGAATAAGGTACAATGTCCATTCTTCTAAATTCATCTTCTATTTTAGATGATTGATCACTATTTAATTAAAAATGATTAGCAATGGGCAAAGAAACCGGTTTACAATCAAGCATAGAAAACTTTTCAAGTATTTTCTTCACATAAGAGCTTTATTTTAACAACAATATGCAATTATCCCTATCTCTTTCTATTTCCATTCTAAGATTCCTTTTAGCCTAACCCAAATCTTTCATTTCAAATTCAGATTTCAATTTTGACTTAATGAAATCAATTCAGATCTATCATGGCAGGCAAGTAACATATAATCCAACATATAATAGCAAATATATGAATTCAGGTTCACCTGACCCTTTGAAAAAGAAACAGGATTCATAATTGCCTCTTACAAAGCACAATTTATGCACATAAGAGTTAAATTTGATATACCATTACCTGGGGGCTTGTTTCAGTCCATAAAGAGATTTCTTTAACAGACAGACCTTTTCAGTTTTGGATTTAACTTCAAACCCCAAAGGTTGATTCATATATATAGTTTCATGAAGGTCACCATTCAAAAAAGTTGTTTTAACATCAAGTTGATCCAATTCCCAGTTAAAGTGAGCAGTGAGAGCTAATAGAATTCTAATTGAGATATACTTAGCCACAGGAGAGAATATTTCATTATAGTCTATCCTTTTTTTAGTGAACCCTTAGCCATTAGTCTAGCTTTATATATTGTACTTTTAGGATTAGAATATCCTTGTTTGATTTTAAAAATCCACTTACAATCAACTATCTTTTGATTTCTAGGTCTGTCAACCAAAACCCAAGTTCCATTCTTGATAAGAGAGTCCATTTCTTCATTCATAGCCTCTTTCCAGAGTTTTGAATCAAAACATTTAATGGCATCATCAAAGGTGGCAGGTTCTGAATTCAAAGAGTCAAGAGTAGAAAATAAGGTAACAAATTCATCATTATTGAATCTGGTAGAAGGTCTTAATTCTCTCCTCTATCTGTCTCTTGTTAGTTGATAATCAGGGAGAGTAGTATTAGTATTTTCATTTTCATTTTCAAATTTAGTTTGCTCATGATATGGCTCAGTTTGAGTGACTTCACCTCAATTGAATCATCTTGATTAACAGCATTTTCAGTTTGATTTTCCAGAACAGTTTCTTTAACAGGTGCAGTTTCAGAAGTTTTAAGATTAGATGATTCATTACAAGGCATGTCACTTACATTAAAAATGACATTTCTACAAATAATCACTTTATAACCATTTTGGAATTTGACCCACAGTCTATACCCTTTAACTTCCTCTCCATAGCCCAAAAAAATACATTTAAGGACCTAAGTTCCAGTTTACCTTCATATTGATGTAAATAAGCAGTGCAGCCAAAAACTTTGAGTATGATGTAATCAAGTATTGCTCCAGACCACAGTTTATTAAGAACTTGAAAATCAATGGCGCTGGATGGACTTCTATTTATAAGAAAAGTTGCAGTTTTTAGGGTTTCTCCCTAGAAAAACTTAAGAAGACCAGAACTGTATAGCATACACCTTACCTTTTCCAATAGGTATCTATTCATTCTCTCAGCAACACCAATTTGCCGAGTAGTGCATGTTATAGTTCCGTGTCTTAGAATTCAAGATTCTTTACAAAATGAATAATCAAATTCTGAATTACACAACTCAAGTCCATTATCAGTCCTTA
>CAIGRP010015819.1:0-11570 GCA_903798385.1 Fraxinus cuspidata
AAAATTATATTGGAGATACGATTATTGGACACATACCAACCAATTTATTGGTCACAATCAACACATCATTTGTGACCACCACCAACACAACACCACCGTCATCATCGCCGCCAACACCAACACCACATAAACCATCACCATCACCATCACCATCACCGCTGCCACCACCAACACCACCCCTAACAACCACCACCACCCAATGAAAATGACCTCACCACCACCACCAGAAAATGACCTCACCACCCCCACCCCTACCCCCACTCCCACCCCCAACAACCACCACGCCAAAACACATAAAACCACCGCAACCGCATCCAAACCGGAAAAAAAACCCTCCAGATCAAAACCACCGCCCCAACCCCCACCACCGCATCCAAACCGTCGCACATCTCACACGGATCACAAACCCCACAGTCGCAGCCGCATTCACACCAATTTCAGCCTCCTCCACTTGATTTTCATTAGCACCACCCCAACCACTTATCGCTTCAACCTCCCTACGACGGTAATATATCAAATTTCGACGTCGGCGGTGGGAAGAAGAGAGAGAGGCGATAGAGAGAGAGGAAGAATAGAGAGGCGAGAGATGATAGAGTTTTTAGGGTTTGGGTAATTATATTTTAGATATAAATGAATTAATATTTAATATTTAAAATGAGATACCTGATTTTTGTATAAATAAATTCCAAACCTGATTTTTGAATTGGAGATTTTAAATACCAGTATGGGTGTAATTTCCTCTTATTTTTATTCTTTTTTTGGAATATTCAGGCCCACAATAGTAATCCCATTCTAGAAATTGAAAAGTATATAACCATTCCATTTGAAACCTCTAATTTTATGCTTTCCACATCCTCTGAAATGCTCCTATTCTTTTTGCCTATAATTTTATGAAAGATTCAATTACCTATTTTATTCAATCTCTAGCCTTATCAATTATTCCCACTGAAATTTTTTGCATAAAAAGCATTGTGCGAAAATGGATCATGAAGATATTGGAAATAACTATCAAAAGTGCTAACAGTTTGAAAAATGGCCATAATGGTGGTAAATCAGCTACAAAACAGAAGAAGAATAAACATGATATGGCGTACATGTGAATTTTTGGTCATTGATTTGCTTTCATTTTTTAAAAATAATTTTGTGCTTTCTCATTTTTTTTAATTCCGCATATAGTTTTTTTTTTTTTGAAAAAAATTGAGGTTTTCTAAAGGGTTTGGTTACATGAATGTACTAGAAAGATTGTGAAATCTTCGGAACTTGTGTGTGTTGTATTATCACAATACTAAATATTTTTTCATATGTTTACGTCGAATATATTGGTTAAGATACATGTTACATGGTATGGGTCGATCAAGATGTCACCGTTAGGGTTAGCTAACGTAACCTAATTACAAACCTCGAGAACTAATGTAAATTGTTTGTAAGAAATGTCTAACACTTCAACGACAATAAATGTTAATCAATAAAATATTACTATCAATGTAACTCAGCGTAACCAGAACATTTCAGACCTTGTAAGCTTGTGTAATCTTAAAAGTACAAGCCATGTAACTTAATGTAATATTGGTATCAATGTAACTCATTGTAATTCGATGAAACCAAAACATATGTAACCAGAAACTTGTGATGTAGAATTATCCACCTTGAAGATGAGTTTTCTGTTCAATAAAAGTTTACCAATAAGATTATCTTAGGGAAATTAAAGAAATTAGTTAATAATCTTAACCGACAAAAATAGTAGGTAAGGTGGTGGCGGCTGCCAGCATTGAGGTGGTCAAACAATTTAAACGATGAACTCTGCAGATTAGTCTACGAATGTGAACGAGAAATGTGAAAAAGTATGTAATTTATATATAGCAACGTGGAATTTCTAACCAACTGTTCTATTTTTCGAAAGTGCTAGAGAATGAATATTACTCAAAAGGTAAGAGCGTCATCTTTAACTTGACAAGTCATCGCTTTGCAATCGATTTTTTCTGTTTGAATTTGCTCTCCTGTGATTTTCTATGTTCTTAGAGGGATTATAGAGAATGCAGTATGGAAATGTACAGACTACATTTGGTGAAGAGTAAGACTGCAAAAATCTAAAATTGGCAGGGAATATTAAATTCCAAAAATAGAGAGGTTTCTTAAACGACGTCGTGTCAGCATAAATTGGATTAAGGAAAATACAACATTGAATAGTGTCTGAGCCCGGGTTCGAACCGGGGACCTCTAGTGTGTGAGACTAGCGTGATAACCGACTACACCACCCAGACAACTTTAATTTGTGCTTTAGACTTTTAGTTTATAACTAATATTTGATACTACAATTAATATTTGGTAAAACTTTTGAGTTCTTATAAGTAATAAATCCTATAAAGTACATGGATAATAAGTTATGAATTCTATGACATGTGAATGTAAAAGTACACACGATCAACTAAAAAAAGTTAAACTTTGCCAAACATGCTAGACGGCTAATCATTTGGGTAGTAGGTGAGATTAGAGTAACGAGTCGTGTCGATTATACGAGGGTAACCATCCATTAATTTTTTTAAAAAATACTTATGATCAAAATCTTACTTTTCAAAATTAAAATAATATATCTGTAGTTGAAATAGAAGTATAAAATGAGTTGAATTTATGAATCTGGGTGAGAGTATCCAACCAGCAATTTTTAATCTCTGTTGCACAATTTTTCCTTAGAAGCATTAAATAAAAGATAATAGTATTAAAAAACAATGTTATATGGTCTCAATATTTTTAGGGAAGTCTAGTGGTGGCAATAAGTCGAGCCACGATCCCAAGCTCGAGGCTCGATATCAGCACGTCAAAAAAAAAAAAAGGCTTGATTTTTTGGTTTCGAGCCAAGCCCGGACTTGACTCTTCCCCAAAAAATAAGGTTTGGCCCGGGCTTCGACTCAAGCCGACTCACAGGCTTCTCTATTTTGTTTATTTGAATATACAAAAAATTGATCGTTAACTTACAAAATTAATTATGCAAGTTATTCAATTTTACAAACTAAATGGTCATTAATTTAGAAAATAAATTATGCAATTGATTTAAGTAGCAACAACCCTCATTTTTTGGGGCTTGAGACCGACTACATTCAACGTAGGTAAAATTAAAATTGTACACGAATAAAATATTGTGTACAAGTTTTTTGAAAAAATAAAGTAAAAAATTCTGAAATTAAATCAATAAGAATAATGTTATTTATCATTATAATGATGGAACATTAGTAATGTATTCGTCTATGTAGAATAATGAGATTGTGTAGTTCAATTTTTATGAGAGACTGATAGGAGAGATAGACAAATGTGAGGGATAATGAGTTTCCACATCACCGATATTACATTATTATGATAATAAATAACATTATTCAATCAAGAAACTAAAACTTACAATATTAAAAAGCGGTCTGCACGAGTCCACATACATGTTAGGCCGTATTTTGGCTCGTATTGCTCGCAGGCAAGCCTGGACTCGGACCAAATCTCATTTGTGAGACTTTGCCTGATCCTAGCTTGTACAAACGAGCTCCGAGCCCGATCAGCTTGGACTTTTTTCGAGTCGAACTACATGTCTCTTAAGTTGAGAGTCTCGTTTGCCACCACTAAGAAAGTCCTAAATACACAATTTTTTTCTCTATACTTGTTTTCTTTTATAGTCACTATTCACTACAAAATTAGACTTCGTTTCATCTCTTTTTTTTTTCAAAATACATTTTTTCTCTCTCTTCTTTTTAATCACACATTTTTCAATAAAATAATATTACACATAACCCAAAAAAATTTCCTTCATTTTTAACCACACAATCTCCATCAATCTATTATGTCAAAATGCATTCTATACAAAAATGAGCTCAAATAAAACCTTAATCACAATATTCCTCATTCTTTTAAATGAGAAAATTTTATATTTAAGAGATTAAGTATTACTCATTTCAAAATTTAAAAAACAAGGTTTAAAACTTCAAAAATCAGATATTAACTAAATTTTATTTATGAAATAATTAATTAAAATATATATTTTATAAATTAAATGTATTAAGGTCACAATTTTATACAATGTGGTCACAATGATCAAATTAATTAGTCATAAATTATTTCTCGATCACAAATTATTTCACGATCACATATCAAAAGTTTCATAAGCCACAATTTGTTCATTGTTCACAAGTTAAAAAAAAAAAAGTTTATAGGTCACAATTTATTTATCGATCACAAATTTTACAAGTAACAACTTATTACACGTTCAAAAATTATCAAATTATTGGTTACAAATTAATAAAATTTTTAGTCACGCATTATTTATTGGTCACAATCTACCAAATAAATTGTGACCACCTCACCACTGCCTCCAATCGCACCATAGCGACTGCACCAATAGAAAAACGTATATAATTGGTCACAACCACCATCGGCACCAACGAAACAATGCACCACCTCACGATCATTGTAGTGCCACCGCCGCTAGCACTACCTATGATTCAACCCTTGCCACCGATGCCGCCACCACCACCACTAGCCCTCCATCTATACCACACCACAATCATAATCTCCACCCAAAAAAATTCCCAAAGCAGCGGCCGCCAGCACCACCAAAAACACCGCTGCCTCTCCACCACCATACCGCAAACACCACCAACTATAGAAAATTTTGAAAGCTAAAAGTGAAACTACAGAAAATATTTGGTTTCAAAAACTATTGTAATGAATCTCAAACTCATTCCCTATGTCTGTTGTGCATCACTGGTGAACGCTATGGTCGGAGCTCATTTAAGAGGGCATGCGATGAAATGAGCGTCCTGTGTGCAGCCAGATTTCTTGTTGGCCGGCCGGAGCTCCGGTTAAGAGAGAATGATATGTAGAGTAGAGAGAGAAATGAGAGGTAAAGAGAGAATGAAGAAGAAGGAATGAAATTGGATTTTAAGTGAAATGGAGTTGGTCTCCGGTGGCGACGCTGTCTGATGGAGAGAGAGAGAGACGTGAGAGGGAGAGGGAGAGGAAGAGGAAGAGAATGAGGAGGAAGTAGGAAGTAGGGAGAAAATGATTTATGGTTTGAATGGGGGTGAATAGGGTATGTGTGAGAATATAAATTAATTTATATTATTATTATTAATATTAAATATATGGAATTATAACCTGATTTTTTTATAAATAAAATCTAAACCTGAATTTTGAATTGAAAATGTTAAATGCCTGCATGGATGTAATTTCCACCTTTAAAAATGCCTAGAACTATGGGTTATTAACTTGAATCATGCCATGACAGAATACATACAGAAATTTGAAATGGATGGACTGAATTCAAACATGGACGAGGGAAAACACAACATGGACGAGGGAAAACACAGATACATGCGCAGGATTTTTCCAATTCAAAAATTCCGTACAAAATCTGGCAACATTTCCTGTACTTAAGGAATTATTCTATTAACTTATTATAGACCGATCTCTCTACAACCACATTTGATTTCCGTTTCAAATTATAGTTCATGTTCGACCTAGCCCGTCTTCAAAATAAGAGGACTTGACCAGCCCACGGACCCACCAATATTGTTCCATAGTTTTCATTCCCCATGAAGTCCCCCGTTGGGCCAAGCTAATGAGATCTGGGCTCAGCCCGTTTGTAAACACTAACACTATTCCAAAGCATTTTTTTAAAAGCAATTTCAATTAAGTCGAAATCGAAAAAAGCAAAATATTGCATGAGATCGAAATTGTGAGAAAAATGCAGTAGGAATTAGTATTTATACCTGGAAAACTGAATCTTTAGAAAACAAAAAATACATATTATTTATAAAGAAATGGTCGTTTGTTGGGAATGGAAAGAGAGCTCAAGATTACATTTACTTAAAAATTTCAAAAGTAGACATCTATTACAAAGCTGAAAAGGGACCTTCTAAAACATAGTATTCATGCTTATTTTGATGATCATCGGTGCAGAAAAATGAGTTCGAGCATTACTAAATAGTAAACATGAAACTACAGAAATGCATTCAAAGAGAGATCACTGTGCATGTATTAACAGAGCTTCATGCACGCAGTTGTAATTTCATATAATTACACAGCTATTGCAGGTTAGGAGTCTTCTTTGTTGCAAGTTCTCTTGGATAGCCTCCAGTCCCATAATTATTTCTCCGAATGAAGGCCTACGATCCGGATTCTTGTGCCAGCACTCTTTTAGAAGCCTGCCAGGCAAAAACCAGATGTAACCATTTTTTCTGCTGCATTCGCTTGAGAATTTTAATTCCGAAATAATGACATGATGATATCAGTATACTTGTGAAATGAGCGGAAACAGATTGTATTCGTGCAAAAGAAAATGCATTGTAAAGAGCACTGAGAATTCGGGTTCAGTTTTCTCGATGACAGAGGGATCATTTTGTGAATAAAGCACGGTTAAAGACACGCCGCCTTCCTAGCAAACAATCAAGATTTGGCCCAAGTCTAGGGTGGAGACAATACAAACTTAACTAAATAAAAGGGGAGAATACATAAACCCAATTCCCCCTCAAAATTCATGGTCAGGGATAATACCAAGAGTACAAAGTACTAGGGACATTGGGATACTCCAAAATACTAAAGGGGACTGCTTTTTACAGGAGCACAAAAGGGGTTTGCTTTTCGTTTCTATTCGACATAAGATTCGAAAGCAATGCAACTGGATGTGAGGTTCACAGAAGATCAATTCTATTTCATGTGGGTTAGTCTAAAGCCACAAAATAACATTATCAAAGATAAATCGGTGTCTTCTCATGAACTTTCAATTGCGAAAAGTAGATGGCATGGACAAAGGAATATACAATCGACTCACTTTTTGATGGATTCAGGGTACAGAATTGAGGAGAGAGGTGGTCGTGAATCTTCAAATGCTCGTCTGTCTGCCAATATCTCTGGATTTTCTCCCCTATTTGATGGCCCCCCTTGGAACATCTGTAGAAATCTTTCTTAGGTATGGCATCATTTGGAAGGAATTTGCTAGGATATGATTAGAAGAGCCTTCACACGACTATTAGCATAAGAAACTTAAGATGTAACTAAACAATATAATGAACAAGATTTTAGCTCATATTTTTTTAATACTGTCTATTGTTATTTTATCCTCCCTAACCAAACATGTCATAAACGTATTCAATTGTTTGTAGCCGAATATGTTTTCAGTTTACCTCATGGACAACCATAGCAAATGAGAAGACATCGACGCTCTTCCCATACGATTCTCGACGGTAGACTTCAGGAGCCATATAGCGATCTTAAAATTATCATAAAAGCTTCTCGTTAGAATATCTAAGAAAATATTCAAAATTAGCCATTTCCAAAGTGTGTGTTACTTAGCAGATTTTACATGATCCTGTTCCACCAGTCATTTTATAACCAAGAGCATCTTTTCCCTGTGCAATTTTGCTCAGTCCAAAATCCGTGACCTTAAGGCGCCCTGCTCCGTCTTGCAAAATATTTCTACAAGAAATGGTTGACCAATGAAATAACTTATAGAAAAAACTTATACAAGTTGAAGGGAGAATTAACTCAGTTTTTCTTCATTTAATGCGAAGAGCACATCAGCATGCTCTCTTAAGCTTAAAATGTCTTGCTTATAAGTTGTTTTTTATGATAAAAAATATTTTTTATTGATCAAAATTGGAAATAAGCTAATTATTTATTTGACACCAGAGTATGACTCTACTTTCAGAATAAGTAAACACTTTTACTTATAAATTAATAAATAACTTTCCAAACATGTTTGGAAATAAGAAGTAACTTTTACTTATTTAAAAGCTTCGCCAATCATGCAAATGTGGGTGAAACAAAACTGTAAGAGATGAATCGTCAGTACCTAGGTGTCAAATCTCGGTGGATTATTGGATGAGGTTTATGCTGATGAAGATAATTCATACCCCTGCCATCACAAAAAACTGAGTTCAGGATACAACAGGTTACATAATACCCAAACACTACCAGCCGATTTGATTCATTTTCTTTTCGGGAAGGGGATATTTAAGTGATAGAGTAACTCAGGAAAAACAGCTTCCTCTCTTACCAATAGATCTACCACTCACTAATCTTTGTTTATGAAGTCCAAATTCTTATACACGATAAGCATGTGATAAACTGATACACTGTTACACCATTGAACTATAATAACCGATGTGGTCAAAATCATCTTCACTGATATGATTAAGTATGGCGTTTACATCTGAAAGGGATGTTTACAGATGTGTCACATTTCTTATACAATAAGCATGTGATAATACTGATACATTGTACACCACTGAACTATGAAAACTGATGAGAATAAAATCATCTTCACTGATATGATTTAAGTATGGCATTTACATCTGAATGGGAAGTTTACAGATGTGTCATGTTATGCAAAAGAGAAGGGAAAGCAAAGAGTCCAATGGCATTTCAAAGCTTCACTAAAAAAAAAAAAAAAAACCATCCTATAAATTCCATTCTAGTAAGGCAAGCGGAAATGATATTTGGTAAATGCATATTAATGGAACGGTGCTTGTAGAATATGTACCTTGCTATATCTAAAGCGTAAGCAACTGCAGTCAGTGGATCGAGTCTTCCTTTCTTTCTCAATATATCATATAAGCTTCCCTAGGATTCCAACTTATAGAAGAATTAGTTCATTGAAGTAGAACAATTGGAGTAGAGACAAGAAGATTTATTGGAGAATTTAGGAGAAAAATTCAGTTGTACTGAATGACCAAATCAGTATCCATTCAGTCATACTAGATGCATTTACTTATACATAAAATTTCTAAATTCGAACTGCAAGTAACTTGAGAACTAATAATTCTTACAGAACATAAATGAATACCCACTTTCTTTTTCCATCCTAGCATAAGTTTTGTGACTATTACATTAGTAATGGAATCTCCATCATGTCCATGCTCTCTGAAAACAACATCATGAACTGAACAATACTTACATTTTGTAGATACTCAGCAAGGAAGATCAAGCGGTCAGAGTTCTTTAAATCTAAAACACCGAGGTACTCTACTATATTAGGGTGACGCAATATTTGCCACACTCCCATTTCTTGTAGAAACTTGTCCCTACAAAGCAATCAACCACAGAAACCAAATAAAGCAAAGATAATATATAGATAAAAAGTTGTAAATGATTTGTTATTATGCTAGTATAAATGTCGTAATTCAGATGCTGTTGTAGAAGTTTGTAATTTGGATTCTAACATAAAGAACTCTTGCGATTAAAAAATCCAGATTTCACTTTCTACAAGATAGGAACATATTCTCATCCAGACATCCAGTAAAACAGCACAACGCAACTTATACAATATTCTTTGAGATATTAACAAGAAACGAGTCAATATACGCAATACAGATGAAGAAATATTTTCCAAGATTTTAGTTGGAAAGCTGCTAAACATATTTGGGAAAATATTTGCTCTCCTCTTGTTATACTAGACCTGAATTAAAATGTGTTATTCATTTTCTTTTATCTCAATGCCATTGGGTGTTGTATGCTTGTATCTACTGATTATAGATCTTAAAATCCAGATTTTATAATAAAAGGTAGGATTTAAAATCTAAGAATTGCATGTATTAATATATAAATTAAGTTAAACAATTGCACAGTAGAGCTCACCTCACCATCGGATTAGATGCAACAGAAGAACGAATTTTTTTTGCAGCAACTTCTGTACCTCGCCACTTAACCAAATAAACTTCACCATATGCACCCTGTCATTTATTAATACTAAATTTGCACATTGACTTGCGTGTTCTCAGGAGTGCCTTTTGGCCAAAAACTAATTAAGATTCAAGTCGCTTTGTGGAAACTGATTTGGGTTCAGGTAGGTGAAATTACTTCTCCAATACGAATTGCTTCCCTCATGTCTACCTCAGTGTGAGGAATTTCGCAACATGGAGCTGGAGTTTCAAGTCCCACCTGTCACAAGCATTTAGAAGTGAAGTATTATGATATGTCACAGGAATGTCAAAAGTTTTTTCATATTGCAGAATTACTAAGAGACAAAGCTGATCGTCTAAATGAAAGTGATCACACTAGAGACTTCAAAGAGGTAATGCAAAAAGAAATATATATATAAGTTTAATGTCTTTTGTTAGCCTATCACTTATAGATAGGTAATAAAATTCAACATAGTTAGCCACTAACTTCAGTCATGAATTAACAAAGGAAAATTTATCCGTTCTGTTAGTGAATCAATTCTCAGCAATGAGTTTCATTAACATGGAAAAGACCACCAATTTTCTTAGATATCCACCCGAAGTAGAATAGATATGCATTTCTCAACCTCAACACAGTCAGATACTTAACATTTCAAGTAACCCTCACTTAGTAGTTCAATAACTTGCATATGTAAGAGAGTAGAGAAGAAATGTTCTTTATGATGGTATGTGACAGTGATATGAAAAACTTATTCTCAAGCTGGGGCAGTGAGGTGGCGAAATTGTTGAAGCATTTGCCTTTGGTATTTGCATTCAAAGATTCCTGTTCTGAAAGACCTTTTAAAACCACAAGGAATAAAGATGATAGAATGGTAGAAGAAAATGGGATTAATCAAAAGAAAAATTTCCCATTCCCACTATTTTCGACTATGGAAATAGAGTAAGAGTCGTACCTTAACTTCTCCTATTCTCCCCAAGGGGGTTAGGGGGAAAACAGCCTTTATCTAAGTGAAGTTTAATTGAACAAGTAACGAAAATTCTTTCAAGTGATGAATGTATGTTCTGGTATAAGACATGTTGAAAAGTAATATACCGAGTCAATTCCACCATGTGCCTCCAGAATTTTACAGACGTCTTCATGGCCAAAGCTACGAGCATCGGAAAGAGGCTGCAAAATTGTTCGATCATATGAATATTCCAGAAGAATATCTGCTGATTATTGAGGTTGTGGAAACTTGGCTAGTGCATGGTAAAAAGCTCATAATCCTTAGTTAAACTTTGTNGTCAATTCCACCATGTGCCTCCAGAATTTTACAGACGTCTTCATGGCCAAAGCTACGAGCATCGGAAAGAGGCTGCAAAATTGTTCGATCATATGAATATTCCAGAAGAATATCTGCTGATTATTGAGGTTGTGGAAACTTGGCTAGTGCATGGTAAAAAGCTCATAATCCTTAGTTAAACTTTGTCGGAAATAGAATCCTTGAAAACTCAAATTTCGTTGTATGCAGATATTGATAGCACACTTGCACGCATGAATTCTCAAAATTACAATTTCAAATTAAACATAAGTAGCAGTAGGGACTTAAAATGCTGCAAGATATGAGAAATTGAGAAACATGGCGATTATGCGATATAATTTTCTAGTGAATTGCACTTACAGTGCGACCCCATCGATCCCTGATGTTCACATTGGCTCCTTTCTCAAGAAGTAGGTGAACAATCTCTGTGCATCCTTCACATGATGCTAAATGAAGCGCAGTTCTCTTATCATAGTCCGCCTGATTTTTGTCTACCCCTTTCTCCAGTTCCAGTATAACACCATCTTTATCGCACTTACTTGAAGAAAACAAGAGGTGATACGGAACTTCCCACTCAATTCTTTGAGATGATACCCCCTGCTGAGAAAAAAAA
>CAIGRP010015821.1:0-35100 GCA_903798385.1 Fraxinus cuspidata
AGACTCATATTTAGGAGGCATGGTGTATGAGTCTATATCAAATATCCAATGACTAACCTAAAAGATAATTACAAATTATTTCAATCATCTCACACAATAAAGTATTCAATATAAGCCGATCAAGCCACATTCATATAAGCTAATCAGGCCAAAATTCATATAAGTCGACAAAGCTTCAAATAATTTCAACATATTCAATATCAAGTTAGGGCAAGCCATTGCTTACTTGTAAAGTAGAAAGTCGACGAAACTTATGGAATCACACCCTATTCCATGGTTGTATATGAGCAATCTCACAAACCTATTCATAACAAATTCAACAATCAAATCCACAATCCACAATCAAATTTCAACAATCATTGAAGTCCTTTTCTCGACTAATTTTATGACTTTTATGGAGAATTCTTGACAATTATCACAATTATTTTTGTTCAACCTTTTCATGTTAATATATTNTTCATAAAATAAACTATAATAATAAAAGTTGAAGAGTGTTATTATGTCTATGTAGTAATGCTACAATGTAGAGCTCAATATAACTATTTAGCATCAAGAGGATTTTTAGAGTTTTGTAATTAGTTTAGTGTCAAGGTGATTGAGATAATGTTATTTAAGGGATTTTCCCTTGGACCCACTGAAAAGAATTTTAGTTTCCTTAATGAAAGAAATTAAACAATTATGAGACATACAAATTAGATGGCAAGAGATTTGATTACTGATTAGGTATTACAATGTGTGTATTGGTTGGCCAAAACACTTGATGTTTGGAACTTCTAGTCATACATGGAACAGATATAAATTTGAACCTTTCTAAGATAGTGGGAAATGGGAATTGTCACTACGGTATTGGAGTTTGTGTATTGAAGTATTTCAGTCATCTGTATTGAGCCTGTAAGCATGAGGCAAATCTGTAGATTGCCTCTATCACAACAAGGCAGAAGCAGTTCATAATATTGGAAGGAGTCAGCACAGCAGTAAAGAACTCAGCAATGTAAATGGTGCAATTGAGATATCAGATCATAATCAAAGAGCATATATATGTTGTTCAGATAGACATGGGTATGGTAGGAAGATATTAAAAAAGGTTGGATATTAGGGGTTTCACGGGGGACAACTAAGCAAGAAAGAAATATTGGTCATAACTTACAGAAGCAGCAAAGATACTGAACCTGAAAGTCAAGATTGGGTTTCAAATAGAGCAAAAGCTCAAAAGACTTGAAAGTCAATTTATTATAAATAGAGCTCTTGGAGGGAAAGGAAAGGGACCACACAGTCAACTTGGATGATTTTTTATATGAGTTGTCTTTGTTTGCAGCTCTCTGTGTACTATACTTCTCCAATGCGTATTATTAAACTGGACATTAAACGTTAGTTGGATATATCTTGTTTTACTTTTTACACGTACATTTCCATATTTGGGATTGAAGAGCCCCTTGGTATTGATATCATTTTCGGCCAGTGAAGTTGAGAACATCAGAACATGTCAATATGTCATGTTCAGAACATTTCATTGAACCAAACTACCAAAGTTCTGGTTCGGTAAGGGAAAAGATACTAAGTCGACCATATCAATGATTTAATGAAATCCCTAAAAACCTATTTTCAAATGTTCTTATGCAATCACCTTAAAAACCATTAAAACCCTTATTATTGTACTAAATTGCAATATGAATAAAATTTAACATGCACAAACACAACACAAGGATCTGGAAAGTCATTGTATAAATGTAGAAAAAGCAAGAATTACCTCTTGTGGCAACAGCCATTTCCCGTTTGCTGGTCCTCAAGGCTCAGTACATTTTTTCCCCGTTTTCTCCTTTATCTGAAGACAGAAGAGTGAAGTCTGAAGAGCAGGCTGAGCAGTAGACCATAGAAGCTGCAGACCGGTGAGACAGCAATGAAAGAATGCCAGTGTCCGGCGACCGACGTCGACTTGAAGAACCGGTGTTCGATTGGAGTTTGGAGATTTGAATTGTTGAGAGAGAGAGAGGATAAGGAGACGCAGTCGCTGGGAGTGATTTCTCCCTCATTCGTTTAATCGCTTAGGTTATAGGAAAAAAAATCATTGGGCCAAGTTGAGTGAGGCCTCCGGTGTTGAGTTGGGCCTGGCAAAAAAAGGGAGGGCCTATTTGGGCTGGGCATGGAAAAAAAGGGAAGGCAAAAAATTAGGTCCCCTCCACTTTTGTACCTGAGGCACGGGCCTCATTTGCCTCGCCTCAGGGCCGACCCTGATCGCACCTTTGGGTAAAAGTAAAGAAAGATGTACCACCACGAACAAATAAATACCACAACTGCTGAAGGAACTAAAACGGAATGCAAAATCAGCCGGCTAGAGGTAATTATTAACATTCTAGTCAGAGCAATCATTCATGGTCATGGACGCTGGGACGGATCCAAGTTATTTTATTTTATTATTGTTATTATTATTATTATTGCACAAGTCACTTAGAAAATTCAGCAAATTCCAATTAAACCAATCATTTTTTTAAACCTAATTGCTTGACATAAGACATTGAAATGAAAGTCCAAACAATTTTTTTTTATAACCCAACCCAATTATCATTATATCAAATTCTGAATCAATCCTTGGAATCCTCATTTCTTCAAAGATTAGCTATAAAATTGAATTGAAATTGTAATTCCCACATACCTCAAATCTTCTCTCGTCAACTCTTTACGAAGACCGAATGTTTTCCTGTAGTGATATTTTTTCTTGCTAGTTTACTAATTTATATTTGGTACCATCGATAAGGTGTAGCAGCGTCTTCATTCATCTACGTTAATTGATTGATTTTTTAATTTATCTCGTAGTTTAGGCGTCATTTGCCAATATGTGAAAGTTTATTTGCCTATCCCCACACAACCCTTCTGGTAGTTTATCTTCCCCAAGGTAGTTGATTAGTAGATCCATCCAACTCTTGACATGTTTCAAGTTTTGACAAAAAAAAAAAAAGAGATCTGATTAAAGCATTTACAGATATGCTAATGACGAGCTAGCTATTCTGAAAGCTGCAAAAGGAATAGTGTTTAGAGAGATATCACCAAGCAAAGAAATCAGAGTGCTCATATTAATTGAGAGAAGTGAATAATTTTTCAACTCTAGGGCTACTATATTTTGCCGATGGGGTTAGCAATCTTTCTAGCAAATGCGTTCAGGCTCTTTTATTCACTAAGAAGAACGGCCTCAAACAATCTGCAAACAACAGAAAAAAGTCTTTAAATCTGAAAATGATGAAAAACAAAAGAATAGAAGGAATGAAGTATAAATCAAAATCAGCCGTCACCACTGTCGACCGCCGCGTCTGTACATGTCAGTCACTACGCGCCGTCGCTGTCTAGTGCCAATGTTACAAATGCTGACGTCTAGTCTTTTTCTCGACGGTTTGATTCCAATGGTGGTCCCATGAGTCGAGTGTATGGCCAAAACTCAGCTAATCGGCAGACAGAAGAAGCACAATTTTTCACGAAGAAATTGAAAGAGAGGCTGCTGCTTTTCTATTTTTCCTTATTTTTACTGGTATAAAATAGTTAAAATTCTTTGTTATTTCGTAAAAACCCGGCTGGATAGAATATTAATTAATCTACACCGAACACCTAAATATGAAATGGATACAAAGAAGATTTCTAGAAAGGTACAATTTGAATCTGCATAATTCATGCATAAGGAAACAAGTCACTGTCACCTCTTTATACCGTTAGAGAAACACTTTACCCAAAAAATAAAGTAGACATGAGATTTTTGTAGTGTGATTTGATGCAGCTCTTCATTCTACATTTACTCACATTTTCTTATCCTACTTCAAGATTAAAATTAGAGTTTTAGTAAATTTTGATAAAATATATGATTCAAAAGTTATTAATCCCATAAAATATGTGACAAAAATTAAACATTAACTTTGACTTAGATTTCATTCCAAACATGAGATAATAAAATGGATTTTGCTGCTTGTATATAAAAAGTACACATAATAAATTAGATAATATGATGTAGATGGAAAAGATTGGTTGATGAAATGGTTATGAAACAAGCCTACATGCCCTCATGATGGTGCAATGTGCTTCTACTACTCCGATAGACAAATGCTACATATGATATGAGGTTGAGGCTTTCTCCCCCATTTTACCTCCAGCATGAGAATTAGTGAAGGATTTAAGAAACTAGTCTTAGGGAAGAAAAGATCGAATGTGTATTCAGATAGATAGAGTTTTAAGATCCATACATGCCTCACCTTAGGAATCTTTATAGATGTTTGAATCCATGCAACTACTGGGCAGTTATCATGCCACATGTCCCATGTAGCACGTCCCACCACCCCACATTCTGAGTGAAGGACCTCCACCTATCCAGTGGTTGGTTGTGTCCATAATAACCGTTGAACAGTTCCCATTTAACTCAGTGGTATTTTTATGGTTAAGTGTTGCATTGATCTCGTAGTGGTAAACAACCTAGCATACAAGTGAAGGGCTTCGTCGTGGTAGATGGCCTAATAATGGCAGACGACCCACGATGTGAATAGAGGGCCTCATAGACGTCGAAGGCCTGTGTGGACGTAGAGGGCCCAGTATGAATGTAGAGGGCCTCATAGTGGTAGACAACCTAACACGAATGTAGAGATCCTCATAGTGCTACACGGCCAAGCATGGGGCGCTCTACTTAGAGTTTAGATTGATTAGTCTTTTTCTTGTTAGCCATAGTAGATAACTGTTGGTGCGTCTATAATCACTAGCAACTCTACCTCTTGTCGATACTATCGATAAGGTGTAGTGTATTCATTCATCTACGTTAATTGATTGATTTATTTTGTCAATCCCGTAGTGTAGATGTCGCTTGCCAATGTGTGAAAGTTAATTTGTGTATCCCTACACAACCCTTCTCGTAGTTTATCTTCCACAAGGTAATTGATTAATGGGTCCATCCAACTCTTGACATGTTTCAAGTTTTGATAAAAAAAAAAAGATTTGATTAAAGCATTTACATATCTGCTAAAAATGAGCTAGTTATTTCGAAGTAGTAAAAGGTATAGGGTTTAGAGAGATATCACCAAGTGAACAAATCAGAGTGTTCGTATTACCTGATAGAAGTGAATAAGTTTTCAAATCTATGGCTATTATTTTTTGCCCTACGGGTTGCACTCTTTTCGGCAAATGCGTTCAGGCTCCTTTATTCACCGAGAAGAACAACCTTAAACAATCTGCAAACAATAGGAAAAAATGTCTTTAAATTTGGAGGTGATGAATAACATAAAAATAGAAGGAAGAAAGTATAAAATCAAAATCAGAAGTCATCTCTGTTGACCGTCGCGTTTGTAGTCGTCGGTCGCTAGCACCACCACTCTCTAGTGGCCAAAGTTACAAATGTCGACGTCCAATCTTCTACTCGACGGTGCGATTCCAATGGTGGTCCCCACGTACCTAGTATATGGAATGAACTCAGCTAATCGGCAGGCAGAAGAAGCACAATTTTTCACGAAGAAAATGGAAGAAGAAAATGAAAGGCTGCTGCTTTTCTATTCTTCCTTGGTGTTAATGGTATGAAATAATTAAGAATCCTTGTTATTGCGTAAAAACCCAGCTGGATAGAGTATTAATTAATCTACACCGAACAGCTGAATATGAAATGGATACAAAGATAAATTCTTGAAATGTACAATTTGAATCTGCCTAATTCATGCATAAGGAAACAAGTCACCGTCACCTCTTTGTAGAGTGTAGATTGATTAGTCTTTTCCATGCTCGCCATAGTAGATAATTGTTGGTGCATCTATTATCACTAGCCCCTTTACCTCTTATCGATACTATCGATACCGTGTAGCGTTTACATTCATCTACGTTAATTGATTGATTTTTTTAGCTATCTTGTAGTTTAAGCGTCACTTTCCAATGTGTGAAAATAAATTTTCCTAATCGATTAATGGGTCCATCCAACTCTTGACATGTTTCAAGTTTTGACGAAAAAAAGTATCTGATTAACGCATTTACAAATCTGCTAACGATGAGCTAGTTATTTCGAAAATAGTAAAAGAAATAGGGTTTAGAGAGATATCACCAAGTGAACAAATCAGAGTATTCGTATTACCTGAGAGAAGTGAATAAGTTTTCAACTCTAGGGCTAATACTTTTGTCGATGGGGTTAGCAATCTTTCTGGCAAATGCGTCCATGCTCCTTTATTCACTAAGAAGAATAGCCTCAAGCAATCTGCAAACAACAGGAAAAAAAAGTCTTAAATTTGAAAATGATGAAAAGTATAAAAATAGGAGAAAGGAAGTATAAAATCAAAATCAGCCGTCGGTTGTTACGCACCGTCGCTGTCCAGTGGCCATAGTTACAAATGTCGACGTCTAGTCTTCTACTTGACGGTACAATTCCAATGGTGGTCCCCACGAGCTAAGTGTATGGCAAGAACTCAGCTAGTCGGCAGGCAAAAGAAGCACAATTTCTCACGAAGAAAATGGAAGAAAAAAATGAAAGAGATGCTACTGCTTTTCTATTCTTCCTTGCTGTTAATGGTATGAAATAGTTAAGAATTCTAGTTATTACGTAAAAACCCAGCTAGATAGAGTATTAATTAATCCACACCGAACAACTGAATATGAAATAGATACAAAGATGATTTCTGGAAAGGTACAATTTGAATCTACTTAATTCATGTATAAGGAAATATGTCACTGTCACTTTTTTGTAGCGTGTATGTTGATTAGTCTTTTCCATGTTCGCCATAGTAGATAATTGTTGGTGCGTCTATTATCACTAGCCCCTCCACCTCTTTTCGGTACTATCTATAAGGTGTAGCGTCTTCATACATATATGTTAATTGATTGATTTTTTTATCTATCTTGTAGTGTAGGCATCGCTTGTCAATGTGTGAAAGTTAATTTGACTATCCATGCACAGCCCATCTTGTAGTTTATCTTCCATAAGGTAATCAATTAATGGATACATCCAACTCTTGACATGTTCCAAGTTTTGACAAAAAAAAAAAAGATATGATTAAAGCAATTACAAATCTGCTAACGACAAGCTAGTTATTCCAAAAGTAGTAAAAGGTATATGGTTTAGAGAGATATCACCAAGTGAACAAATTAGAGTGTTCTTATTAACTGAGAGAAGTGAATAAGTTTTCAACTATAGGGCCATTGTTTTTTGCTGTAGGGGTTGCAATATTTCTAAGAAATGCGTTCAGGTTCCTTTATTCACTAAGAAGAATAGCCTCAAACAATCTGCAAACAACACGAAAAAAAAGTCTTTAAATTTAAAAATGATGAAAAACAGAAAAATAGATAGAAGGAAGTATAAAATCAAAATCAGCAGTCGCCGTCGTTGACCATCGCGTTTGTAGTCGTCGGTCGCTACGCATTGCCGCTGTCCAGTGACCGAAGTTACAAATGTCGACGTCCAGTCTTCTACTAGACGGTAAAATTCCAATGGTGTCCCCACGAGCCGAGTGTATGGTAAGAACTCAAATAATCGGGTAGCAGAAGAAGCACAATTTTTCACGAAGAAAATGAAATAGAGGCTGCTGCTTTTCTGTTATTCCTTGCTATTAATGGTATGAAATAATTAAGAATCCTTGTTATTGTGTGAAAACCTAGCTGGATAGAGTATTAATGAATCCACACCGAACAGCAGAATATGAAATGAATACAAAGATGATTTCTAGAAAGGTACAATTTGAATCAGCCTAATTTATGCATAAGGAAATAAGTCATTGTCACCTCTTCGTAGAGTGTAGATTGATTAGTGTTTTCCATGTTCGCCATAGTAGACAATTGTTGATGCGTCTTGTTAACTAGCCCTTCCACCTCTAGTCTATACTATCGATAAGGTGTAGAGTCTTCATTCATCTTCGTTAATTGATTGATTTTTTTATATGTCTTGTAGTGTAGGCATCGCTTGTCCATGTGTGAAAGTTAATTTGCCTATCCCCACACAACCCATCTAGTAGTTTATCTTCCGCAAGGTAATCGATTAATGGGTCCATCCAACTCTTGACATGTTTCAAATTTTGACAAAAAAAAAAATCTAATTAAAGCATTTACAAATCTGCTAATGACGAGCTAGTTATTCCGAAAGCAGTAAAATGTATAGGGTTTAGAGATATATCACCAAGCAAACAAATCAAAGTGTTTGTGTTACCCGACAAAAGTGAATAAGTTTTCAACTCTATGGCTAATATTTTTTGTCGAAGGGATTAGCAATTATTCTGGTAAATGCGTTTAGGCTCCTTTATTCACTAAGAAGAATAGCTTCAAACAATCTACAAACAACACGAAGAAAAGTCTTTAAATTTTAAAATGATGAAAACAAAAAAATAGAAAGAATGAAGTATAAAATCAAAATCAGCAGTCGTCGCCGTCGCGTCTACATCCGTCGGTCGCTACGCACCGCCGCTGTCCAGTGGCAAAATTTACAAATGTTGACGTCCAGTCTTCTACTCGACGATGCGATTCCAATGGTGGTACCCACGAGCCGAGTATATGGCAAGAACTCAGCTAATCTGCTGGCAGAAGAAGCAAAAATTTTTACAAAGAAAATGGAAGAAGAAAAGGAAATAAAAGCTGTTGCTTTTCTATTCTTCCTTGTTGTTAATGGTATGAAATAGTTAAGAATCCTTGTTACTGCGTAAAAACCCATCTGGACAAAGTATTAATTAATCCACACCGAAGTACTGAATATGAAATAGATACAAAGATGATTTCTTGAAAGGTACAATTTGAATCTACCTAATTCATGCATAAGGAAACAAGTCTCTGTCACATCTTTGTAGAGTATAGATTGATTAGTCTTTTCCATGTTCGCAATAGTAGATAATTGTTGGTGTGTCTAATATCACTAGCCCCTCAACATCTTGTCAATAAAATCAATAAGGTGTAGCGTCTTCATTCATCTGCGTTAATTGATTGATTTGTTTATCTATCTTGTAGTGTAGGCATCGCTTGCCAATGTGTGAAAGTTAATTTGCATATCCCGTACAACCCATCTAGTAGTTTATCTTCCACAAGGTAATCGATTAATGGGTCCATCCAACTCTTGACATGTTTCAAGTTTTGACAAAAAAAAAAAGAGTGATTAAAGCATTTACAAATCAACTAACGACGAGCTAGTTATTCCGAAAGCAGTATAAGGTATAGGGTTTAGAGAGATATCACCAAGAGAACAAGTCAAAATGTTCGTATGACCTAAGAGAAGTGAATAATTTTTCGACTCTAGGGCTAATATTTTTTATCGAAGGGGTTAGCAATCTTTCTAGCAAATGCATTCAGGCTCTTTTATTCACTAAGAAGAACGACCTTAAACAATTTGCAAAAAACAGGAAAAAAGTCTTTAAATCTGAAAATGATGAAAAAAATAGAAGTATAAATCAAAATCAGCAGTTATCGCTGTCGATCGCCGCGTATGCACCTGTCAGTCACTATGCGCCGCCGCTGTCTAGTCTTCTCCTCGGCGGTTTGATTCCAATGGTAGTCCCATAAGTCGAGTGTATGGCCTAAACTCAGCTAATCGGTAGGCAGAAGAAGCACAATTTTTCACGAAGAAAATGAAAGAGAGGCTGCTGCTTTTCTATTCTTCCTTATTGTTACTGGTATAAGATAGTTAAAATTCTTTGTTATTGCGTAAAAACCCAGCTAGATAGAGTATTAATTAATCTACGCCGAACACCTAAATATGAAATGGATACTAAGAAGATTTCAAGAAAGGTACAATTTGAATCTGCATAATTTATGCTTAAGGAAACAAGGCACTGTCACCTCTTTGTACCGTCAGAGAAACACTTTACCCAAAAAATAAAGCAGATACGAGATTTTTGTAGTGTGATTTGCTGTAGCTCTTCATTCTACATTTACTCACATTTTTATCCCATTTCAAGATTAAAATTAGAGTTTTAGTAAATTTTGATCAAATATGTAATGCAAAAGTTATAAATTCCATAAAATATATGACAAAAATTAAATATTAATTTTGACTTAGATTCCATTCCAACATGAGCTTAATAAAACGGATTTTGCTACTTGTACATAAAAAAATATACATAATGAATTACATTATATGATGTAGAGGGAAAAGATTGGATGATGAAATGGTTATGAAACAAGCCTACTTGACCTCCGACAGTACAAGATGCTTCTACTACTCCGATGGACAAATACTACATGCGAAATGAGGTTGGGGCTTTCTTTCCCATTTTACCTCAGGCATGAGAATTAGTGAGGGATTTAATAAACTAGTCTTAGGGAAGAAAAGATCGAATGTGTATTCAGATAGACAGAGTTTTAAGATCCATACATGCCTCTCCTTAAGAGTTTTTATAGGTGTATGAAGCCATGCAACTACGGGTGGTTATTTTGCCATGTGTCCCATGTAACACCCCCACCACCCTACGTTCTGAGTGAATGACCTCCACCTATCTAGCGGATGGTTGTGTCCATAATAACCGTTGAACTGTTCCCATCCAACTCAATGATATTTTTATGGTTAAGTGTTGCATTGATCTCCTAGTAGTAAACAACCTGACATCCAAGTGAAGGGTCTCGTAGTAGTAGATGGCCTAATAATAGCAAATGGCCCAGGATGTGAGTAGAGGGCCTCATATTCGTCGAATTCCAGCATGGGCGTAGATGGCCCATTATGAATGTAGAGAGCCTCATAGTGGTAGGTGACCTAGCATGAATGTAGAAGGCCTCATAGTGCTAGGCGGCCAAGCATGGAGCGCTCTACGTAGAGTGTATATTGGTTGTTCTTTTCCTTGTTGGCATATTAGATAATTGTTAGTGCGTCAAATATCACTAGCCCATCTACCTCTTGTCGATACTATTGATAACGTGTAACGTCTTCATTCATCTACATTAGCGGGTGCGACAACCAGTGGGAGTGAACTTAACTACATAATGGTCAACTGTCAGCTATCGATCGTCATATGACCAACATGCATGGGTTGATTGCTATACGGTTGACGCATGTCAGCTGTCGATCTTCATGTGACTGACAGACGTGGTTCAAATGCTATGCGGTTTACACGCACGCTACAATCGTAGGCCTAGGTAGCGATTTTGGTTCTCATATTTCAATTGTCGATCTTTAACCAATTTTTTAGTTTTGTTGCTCCCCATGCCCTTTAAACTATGTCAAATTGCGGAGTCCCTTGGGCTACGCTGAATTGTAGAATCCCTTGAGCTATGTTGAATTGTATAGCACGGGGTCTAAAGAACTATGCCCTCAACTAATTTTTGGTTTTGAAGGCTCTCCACCCTACCGTAGAGCAATTTCGAGCCAATCAATCCCCTCATTTTTTTTATTTTGTTGCTCACCACTATGTCGAGCAATCTAGGATTGTAGAGTACGAGGTCTTGTGTTTTTGAAAACTCACCATCTGTAGAATGATTTTGAGCTAACCAAATTTTTGGTTTTATTGTTCGCCGCTATGTGTCGAGCGATTTAGGATTGTAGAATATGAGGTCTAGTGATTTGAAGCTTTAACCATTTTTTGATTTTGAAAACTCATCACCGGACCGTAGAACAATTTTGAACTAATTAATTTTTTGGCTTTGTTGCTCACAGGTACATGTCGATTAATTTAGTATTGTAGAGTACGAGGTCTAGTAATTTTGAACTTTAACCATTTTTTTGGTTTTGAAAACTCACCACCAGACCGAAGAGCGATTTTGAACTAATCAATTTTTTGGCTTCGTTGCTCACCGCTATGTGTTGAGCGATTTAGGATTGTAGAGTATAAGGTCTAGAAATTTTGAGTTTTAACCATTTATTGGTTTTTAAAAACTCACCATCAGATTGTAGAGGGATTTTGAGTTAACCAATGTTTTGGCTTTGTTGCTACTCATCGCTATCCCCCGTGAAATGTCAAGGTGTTGGAGGAAGTATGTAGCCCTCATTCCAACCAATCACAAATCAAGTTCTCATACAACATTTAACTTCCCTAGATTTGGAAACTCAATAGGTGCTTTGGGACGTCCTAGCTAGGGTAGCCTTTCCTTAGCACCCTCATCATCCGCCACCATTTAGGCCTCTCATTAAATGATTACAATAAAGTGTGCCCGTAGCAGGCAATACATTAAGGAAACTAATAAAACATCCTAGCGACTATAATTACAAGAAACTTAAACATTACAATAGGAAAACTCATAAAACACCCTAAAGACTTTATTTACGAAGGACATCATACGATTTGAAATATCTGCATTCAGATAAATTGATATTACTTCTTGAGATGCTCAGTGTTCCACAGCTTACCTAGTATTTTTCCATTCAAGCGCTTTAAGCTATAAGCCTCCTTTCCAAGGCTGCGAATCACTTTGTATGATCCTTCTCACTTTGTACGGATAGTGCCCACTACTATCTCCCTTAATACGAGATCTCCTAGTTGAAAACTCTTCGTCTCACCCTTTGATTGAAGTATTTGGTAGCCCTTCATTTGTAAGCTACCATTCTCACAGTTGTTTTCTCTCTCACCCCCATCAAGTAGGTCGAGCTCTGCATGGTAGCTGCGACTTCAAACTGCTTGACTTTCATCCTGCCAGTTTCGCTTTCAATTTCCATGGGGACAATGGCTTCCATTCCGAAAGATAACCTGAAAGGTGTTTCTCCCGTTGGTTCTCGCAAGGTCATGTGATATGCCCATAACACATTAGACAATTCGTCTACCCAAAGTTCATTTTCCTTTTCCAATCTCTTTTTTAAATCATGTAATATCGCTCGTTCTGTTATTTTTGTTTGTCCATTACACTAGGAGGTGAGCAACTATGCGATCTACGTGATAACTTACACAGAAGGTCTTAAAGCCGTGATTATCGAACTGTATGCCATTGTCGGTATTGAGGATTTTCGATATGCCAAACTTGTATATAATATTTTCCAAATGAAACTCTATACTTTATCCCCCGTGATTGTAGCCAAAGATTCCGCCTTGACCCATTTGGTAAAATAATCAATGGCTACTAGTAAGAACTTTCTTTATCCATCCCCAATTGAAAGAAAATGCATACCCCAAAAATAGCTTATTGTAGCTTAGCTGGAATATGAATCAAATTACCATGATGCTGACACACAACACACTCTCTTACCAACTCTTTGTCATCATCCTTCATCACAGGCGTATAGTACCATAGTCGTAGAGTTTTGAATGTGAGGTTAGTCTTTCCTTGATGAATGCCATAAATTCCCGCATGTATCTCGAATAACATTTCATGTGCCTCAGTTGGGCGCAAGTACCTTAAGTACGGCATGGTGAATCCTCGTTTGTAGAGTTGTCCACCATAATTGTGAAATAAGGTTGCTCGAATTTTCAGTCTTCTCGCCTCAGATACAACTTCTGGCAGTTTATCTTCCACAAGGTAATCGATTAATGAGTACATCCAACTTTTTTCGCGTTCCATGTTCGCTATTGAACTATATGCATAATGCTCGGCTGTCGCAAGATTTGTACATTTGTCGTGCTAGGTAGATCTTTTGGGTTTGCGGATGCAAGCTTAGACAATGCATTGACTCTGTCGTTGTCTCTATGGTAGGCCTTGGTTATCTTGAAACTTGCAAATCAGCTTTGCAGGTCCAAAATTTTCATCAAAGAAGTTGCCATTTTTCGTCGCTTGATTCGAATTTCCCCATCACTTGTCCAGCTATCAACTGAGAGTCACTGCAAATCTCTACTGACGACACCCTTTGGCTGCCAATCCCATGCCCGTGATTACTACCTCATACTCAAAATCATTAGTAATTGAAACATCTAAATCTACTACAAGATTGAATTGGATATACGAAATATGACTAAATTGAGACATTTAACTACAAATGCATCAATATCTTTGTCGGATTAGTTGCCAAATTACAAGAATGTTATTCTTTGATAAGTTTGCAAACATTTTCCATAATAACACCAGAAAGTTGTATGGTATATTTGATCGCCAATGTTCCAAACCTTAAAAAACTAGGCCTTTTTGGCTTGTTATTTACAGTTTTAGAGGAAAATGGTTGATTTGATCGTCTTAACAAGTTGGGCTATCTCAAAAATTTGAAGCTACTAAATAGAGTATTGATTCAATCGTCTTTTGACGGTGAATCTATTTACCTTACCTGAATATCACAAATTTTCACTAGTGTTAAATAAGCTAACTCTATTAAACACCTATGTAGCGACATCAAATATTGAAATTGGAAATATAGCAAAATTTGGAGATACTCAAGATAATAGAGAATGTTTTTATTAATATCAGTGATAGGTGGAGGATGATGGTTTCCTTGTTAAATTCTTGAATAATCTAATATTAGGATTCAATGTAGTTTTTATTATTGACAAATAATATTACAAATACATTCAAGCTCACTCAACTAGGATGGTTTATAAATGAGTCAATTGCCTTATATAGAAGTGGAAGGTGAAAGTCAATTTTGATCATACAAGATATATTGATAGTCGATTTTGATCATACGAGATATATTAACTCTCTAGAATTTTTCATATAGATATCTACGTAAAAGATTTATGCAAGGTAAGGTTTTGTATACAACATTTCATACATCTTATACCACTTTTCTTCCACATTTTACTAACAATCTAAATACAAATACCACATGTCTCTAACAATTTGCAACGTTCCTCCGAAAGTCTTCCATTAAATATTCTTTACAACTAAAGTAGGTCTAGGTGTCGGGTGTGTCGATCTGTGTATCTTAATATTCAGAATCACTTTTCATAAATGAAACTATTACCATCCACGTAATTAATGGAATCGAACCTGAACTATATTGGTTCTAATTCGAGTTTGAATATATCAGTAATAATTATTTAAAAACTGTTAGCTCACAATATAAATTATCTTTCACATATCTAGAAAAATAGAAATAAGTAAATATCACTTCAAATAGCATCCAATATCTACTAGAGCAAAAACTCCAAATTATATACACCCAAAGAACATGCCAAAAACTAGAAATCAACAATAGGAAGTACAAGATTCTATAAATGAAATAAAAATAAATTTATTCATTTAAAATAGAATAACAATCAACATTGTCGACTTTCTTTACATCCCATTGTTTTCTTTGCATTGTATCCGGTCAATGATTAGGATGAAAAAAATTGTTAATAATTAAAAAAATTCCAAAAATGACCAATTCGGTTTTAGAATTTGGTATCCACAATTTCGGTTCAATAACCAAAAACCTTTCAGGACATAATCGGTTCTTGATTTTGATTCCTAATATTTTTCTGAAATTGGACCGAAACCTTTGATTCCGATTAAAATACCCACCTCTAAACATAATCATAAAATAAAATTATTATATATGCAATCAAAAAGGGAAATAAGCTACTTTTATGTATTACATAATTTAAATTGTATTATTGTTTTCCTTTAGACACTTTTCAATTAACACTTTTAATTCTAAAATTAAACTTAAAACAATCTATACTGAAATATTGAAGTTCGATTCAACTAAAACCTAGAGGGGGTGAATATTTGATTAATGCGAAATTTAAATTTATCAAATATTAAAAGGAACACGTCACAATTAATAATTTTTTTTTGTTGAGTTCACATGCAAATCTAACCTACGTTGAACTACTGCAGTTTGTAATTTGCATAAAGTAAAGAACACCAACAAATTGATGACAGAGAAAAACTTTTTACAAGATAAAAAAACTCCTGGCACAAGCCAGTAATATCCACTATAAACGATAAAACTTAGGACCATCAGACTTGATTAAACTTTAGAGTACTCTCTGACCTCCTATCTGTAATTACCAAAGAACTCCTTAGACTCCATGTTCCAGCACTAGCTCAGAACTCTAGAATCGTCTATCTCCTGTGGATCTCCAAGAGCGAACTCGTTCTTCTCCAATCAGAACTCCGATCACCTTACTCGATCTTTAGAACTTGATCATATTATATGGAAGTTGGCAGTTTTGGTGTTTTGATATGATGGATTTGATGTTTTCTTTGTTTGGTTGAATCAAGAGAAATTATGGATTGATGTAGGATCTTGTAAGAATGTTTTTTCAAGTAGAAATATGTTCAACTCATCTTTTTCACAAATGGGTTTGGGTATTTATAGTTTTGAAGGTTTTAGGGTAGTATATGATAGATGAAACTCTTGAAAAGCGTGAACTAGGGTTCACCGAATAACTCTGCTGCTCAAGGGCCATGCGAGCGGAGCAGCAGCTTCCCTATTTTGAGCACTTGAACATCATCTTGACAGCAAACTACAATTATTGCAGCAACATTTTCTTTTTGTTCTATATTCGAACCCAAGAACTCCTAGTTGATCTATACAACCTCCCAAATAATATTTAACTTTTAAAACTCTTTTATAATTACAATATCGTCTAAAGATCGCCAATAACTTTAAAACCTAACATATAATATAATTTCTATCATACTTTAGAATAGTTTCAAGATTCAAATTGCACTCTTAATAAATGGAGATACAAAGAATTTTTTTAAAAAAATGTAGAGTATGATATATTTTTTGAACACTCTAGGCAATAGAGAAATGAAATTTATCATCCACTCATTCAAGGCATATTGCTAAGCTTATTAGTAAAAGTGTTTATTTCTACTTCACTTTGGTTGATTTTCTTTTATTTCAGTATTGGACCCATCTCTAAGCATTTGGCAGAGAAATGAAGGAAAGAATAATGGTTTTGCAACTAACTTAAAAGTTTGAGAATCAAATTACAAAAATTCAATGTTGATTCGGACTACAAAATGATGATTGAATATCACGTAGTACCAATTGGATGGAAATGAAAGTCAAATAAATGAATTATAGTCAAAGAATCTTCACAAATCACTTTTTAGCCTCACTTGTAGCCCTTTGAGTTATCTATCCAATGCACTTTGAATCACCTCAATCCGATATGAATAGAGAAAGTTATGACAAAAATACTAAAATTCGCTTCAACAATGCAACCCCCTAGTTCTTCGAGGGGGCGATCGCCCGACCCTCAATTTCAATAGCAGAACCAATTTTTTTTGGCTTGGGCAATCACTTAGGTTGCCCAGGCCATTCGTGGCCCAAGCTATTTTTTTTCCCGTTTTAAATTCTACTCCAATAAGGACTCTTCTTGGCTATTTTCTAGCACTTTTGGGAGACTTTTGAAATGGATATAAATACGACGTATCAACTCTAAGGTAAGAGTGATGAATATAGCATTCCATTCATCTCATATTCATCATAAAAATTCATCTTCTTGGAGCAAAAATTAGGATTTTCATTGGAGAGTT
Organism: Fraxinus cuspidata; assembly: GCA_903798385.1. Lineage (NCBI taxonomy): Eukaryota > Viridiplantae > Streptophyta > Magnoliopsida > Lamiales > Oleaceae > Fraxinus > Fraxinus cuspidata. Next base: position 17,233 of record CAIGRP010015821.1, read on the forward strand.
CATCAAGATTGAAGATCAAGAGTGAAGACAGAATTATACTATTTAATTTTCTTTTTCTTCGGGTTATGAATTATATCTTTTGTATTAGTTTTTGTCTCTTTATCGTGCTAGGCTAAATTATTTTTGGCGCTTAGATTTTCGATGAACCTTGTATTATGGAACTTTAGAGTTTGTTTTCTTTGCTGTTTTCAGACTATTTTTAGTTTTCAGTTTTCGAAAAAATATGAAAACATATTTACTTACCTATTTTCAGGAACGAATTTTCAAAAACGAGTTTAAAATTTACAAAGAAAATGGAAAATGTCAAAAAAATCGTTTATGCTGTTTTCAGTTAAAACTAAGCTAAAACTTCATTTTTTTTATTTTGGAAAACAATTTTTCAAAATGAAGAAACGAACGCGTTTTCAGCAATCTCAAAATGGACACTCAAAATGAATTCAAAACTCAAAATTGAAATACGAAGAGAACAACCCCTTAACTTTTGAATACTATTTTTGATATTAAAGTACGTTTTCAATTCTTGAATGGTTGTCACAGATTTATGTCTCTCTACATTTATATGTGTAATAATTATATGAGTTTTGTGGCTTGTTTTACTTCGAAAGATTGAAAATAAGTTAGACATTGTGTCAATCATCGTTGAGTCCGCAGAGATTAGAAATATATTACTATACTCTACGTGATCTTTAAATATTCATAAATCCTTAATACATTCTTGTATGTTCGTATCCGTCATAGAAATATGTTGAGTCACATGTGAAGATATTTTTAATTCTACTCGAGAGAGATTGTTAAACGGATTAAGAATATTTATCTTCTTAATTGAATCGTATGGTCAAATTATAAGGTTCGAGGTTAAAGGGAATTGATATAAGAGAATTCAGAATGTGTTTTTCATCAAACTTGCATTAATCACAATATTGCATTGAATTTAGTTAATTAGGTCTTGTATTCATAGATGAATTAGTTTATTCAATTTATTTATAGAAAAATCACAAATCTTCGTTGTTTCAATTAAGGCTTATTTAATTCGAATTTAAACTAATACAATATCTGTGGACATAATACTTGAGCTCAAAATCTATTTTACTATTTGTTAACGAATTGTACACTTGTTGTATTTCAAACGAAAGAACATATTTGTAACACCATTGATTTTGAATTTTAATTTTTTCAAAAACAATTTACTAATAAAAAATTCAGAAAAATGAAAATTTTATAAATTTTGGGAGGATTTATCTAAATTCCGGGCTATATGCGACTGCCTAATATGCTTAGAGCGGCTATGGAGATGCCTTCCATCTTACACTGTTAAGTAACGAGAATATTTTTCACCAAATACTATATTTTGACTGACTATACTGATTTGCTAACGAATATCATTTGTCAATAATCAATTCATCAACAATGTTTAAGAATAATGCAACATTTAGACTTTGGTGAATAGCTTAGATGTCATTAAGTGATATTAAGTAATTTGATATCTTAAATAGGAATATGAGTTTCATTAAGATGTTCAATCATTTATTTGACATATATATGAACTACCCAATGTTTAACCTCTATTTTGCAAAATATACAAATTATTTTAAATGGTTCAAATTTCACTTTCATATTTTAATAGATTTATAAGTACTTTCCACTTATCGTAATTGACTCATTAAAAATGTACCCAACTTATTTATTTGAATTTTATGCAACACGCTCTTTATATCAAGATTTAACAGTACTCAAATCATATTCATAAATTAGTGAGAATGAAAATAAATTTTAGTTAGTATTTTAATGACTTCTATACCCTACCCTGCTAAATCAACTCTGCAGTCGGCTAAACGTAAGAGCGTTTAATACATGGGGGTGGGGTTAGGGTAGGGGTAAGGGTTGGGGAAGGTAAAGAATTACCATATTCATCACCGATTTATAAAAAGATTAACAGACCTAATATCAGACTCGTTGACTCGGACGGGCCTGACAAGACAAGGAAAACCAAAAGTTATGCAATCAAGTTCAAAAAGAAATGGTATTCTTTGATAATGTTTATTTTAAATAGCCATATGATGGAAAATATATGGTTAAAAAGTAAAGAAAAGTTATTGATATAATGTAAAATATTATTTTATTAAAAAATATATGGTTGAAAAATAAATTTTGAAAGAATGTATTTTTAGAGAATGTGTGTCAAACAGGGGCATAAAATATTCTGAAAAAGTGGAGGACTTCTATGTATCCAATTGGTTCTATACTAAGCTGCATTATCACTGCCATTTGTAGACACACTATTACAAAAGTTGTAGCTTTAACATTAATACTGGTTAATTCAACGATATCGACCATTAAACCTTGGTGAAGTCTCATGTTTATAACCTTTTATTTTTTTAAAATCGACATATACTTTTATTTATTTAGGAAGGATATTGAATTTCTTTTATCTATTGGTTTTGTTTGAATTTGCATCTTATAAGATATGATAGAATGTAGAACTTAGGGTGCAGGAGTAACTATTAATGAGCTTTTGTTAGTACAAAATTTAGCGATTGAGATGCTAAAACTCTCAGTCATCGATCGATAATGTAGATTGTAGAATATGGATTTTGGAGTTAGCTTTGCATTTTTTAAGGGGTTTTTTGGTTATTATTAAAAACAAAAGGTCCAGTTTACTTAATTTGTTAATAAATAATTTTTGATTTTTTTTTTTACGAGTTTTTTGTATATTTTACTTCTATCTTTTTTATTTGGTGCAATTAGTCCACAAGCTTCAAGAAATTAGTGCAGTTTGTCATTTCTGTTCAATCTGGACATCATCGTGATCACATAAAATGACAAATTTGACATCTTCTTTAAATAAACAAAAAGAAAAGAAAGCAACAAAAAATAAATAAAGGAAAAAATGTAACAAGCTAAATTTTTCAAAAAGTACAAATAAATCAACTTGAACAATTAATAACATACTCAATATATCGAAAAAAAAAAAATCAAACCGATTTCCTGACAGAGTCCAATTTTATACCAGTGTTTATGAATTAACATTTAGACAAGATAAAAAGAAGAAAAATAATTATGCATTTGTATAATTCCATTTCTTGTTGATCTTTTTATTCATTATAATTGAAAATAGTTAATGGTTACGGTTATAATGGGCTCTATCCATTAATTGAAGATGAAGGTACATTTCAGTTTGTGAAACGTAATTGGTCATCGAATTTGAGCAGAACAGTCGTGGAATATCACTTTTTATCAAAGGATTTTGATGTTGGACAAATATCAATATTGTTTGTTTTGTCAATTCTCAGTAATCTATGATGTTTTTTTCCCTACAATTTCGGCCATCGAATTGTTTTTTTTTTTTTAGTTTTTTTTTTTGGTTAAATGTAAGACGGTGTAATTCAACAGCATCAATAGCCAGAGTGTATATTGTTGACCACAAAAAATGCACTAATAGAATCCCCGCCACGTCCCCTCCACGTAAACATCACCTACACACTGGAACGTCCCGTTAGAAGGCAAAATTCACCGTAGAGAAAAAGGTTCGACAACCGTTTGTACTCCAACGATCAAATCAACAGTCGGACGAGAAAATTTGGATAGGGTTAAAAAAATAACAGCTTTGTGTGAAATGAAATTACATATATATAGGAAATCGTAAATGGGTCACACGGGTAATGGGCCGAGCCCAAAATGCAAATTATTTAGTTTAATAAGCCTAATCCAATGAATAATCGATGACACGTAATTTATAAGTGTAACAATAGCTCCCCAGGTCCGAGTCGTACATTCATGTGCGGGTCGGATTTCGAAATATAGGTAGTCAAGTGGGAGAGATCTTACAAATTACCTCAGAAACATAAGTAGCTCCGATAAATCGGGATTTACAAACTGCCTCAAAAATATGCGTGCCAGCCTGAATAAGAGAGGACTTACGAATTGCCTCGTAAAGTGTTACATATAATTTGTCAAAATTTCGGCAGCATCTCCTCTATAATATGGACAAAAACAATCATGTAATATAATACAATATATCCACTACACATATACCAAATAAATTTGGGGTCCATTGCCCCTCAAATTACTCATGTCAATAAAGTGAATAATGATATCAAATTTCTTTAAGATATAATATGTAGAGAGCCTATCATGACCTGTATTCTTGCACAACTTAGTGTAATAATAGTTCTACAGTGAAGCAACATATTGATAATGTAGATAACATGACATAAGTACTGACAATAGTATTAATAGTGTCATGACATGCTAACAATGATGTGGCATGCGTACCGACAGCTATAATATAATGCGTATGCTAGCAGTAATAATGTAATGATACAAAGATACTAGTATCACAATAGTCCCCCAAGTCTGAATCGAATATTAATATGTTAGTCGGACTTAGAATATAAGCCACTGTGATGAAGTTGATGTAGAAACGAGACTAAATATATAAGCTGCTATGATAAGCTGATGCAGAGGCGATGCCATGAATGTGAGTAGCAAATGTGATGCTATGAATGTGTAAGTAGCAGAGCTATACTCTGAATATGTAAATAGCATAGGCGATGCTCTTAACATAATCAGCTATAATAAGCCGACATCCTTACATGGAGGTGGCGCATCCATGTCAAGGGCTTCCTCCATGGTATTTGATCCAGCCATAGAAGGCTTCGTTTTCGTAGGTATTAAGGTAAGTCCACCCCCTCTCATTACGAAGCGGTAAATAATATAAACTCTCTAAAAATTAGTAGACGTAACATAACCGATGTAAAAACAAAGCTCTAAAAGATAGACAGCTGTAATACATTCGACGCTGAGGCATCATGAGCTCTTTGAAGATAAATGCAGCTGTAATGCAACATCTCGTAAGGTGAGACATCTTGTAGAGCGACCTAGTCGCTCGTCTTGAACTTTCTATGTCTTATATGCTAGCCTCGAATAGATGAGATTTTGCAGCATCGGGTAGACGACAGTGAGATGCGAGGAATAACCATCTCACAAAGTCATGAATAAGTATCTGATGAGGCGGGGAATAGACATCTCACAAATAGCTCTCTCGAAATATCGGATTCTTATAAGTGGCTCTGATAGACGAGGTCTTGTAACTTGGCTCAACGACAGTGAGAGGCGATGAATAAACATCTCGCGATGCTAAAAATAATCATCTAGTGAAGCAGGGAATAGACATCATGTGAATAGATCTCGAACTATCGGAGTCTTATAAGCAACCTCTGATAGGCGAGGTCTTATAACTTGGCTCGATGATAATGAGAGTCGTAGAATAAACATCTCGCGAGACGAGAAATAAGCCTCTGGCGACGCGGGGAATAGACATCCCGTGAATAGATCTCGAACTATCGAAATCTTATAAGCAGTCTCTGATAGACGAGGTCTTACAACTTGGCTCGAAGATAATGAAAAACGAGGAATAAACATCTTGCGAAGCCAGAAATAATCATTTAGCAAGGCGAAGAATAGACATCCCGCGAATAGCTCTCGAATTATCGGAGTCTTATAAGTGGCCTCTAATAGACGAGGTCTTACAACTTGACTCGATGATAGAGATATGCGAAGAATAATCATCTCACGAGGCCAGAAATAAGCATCTGGCAATTTGCCTCCTCCTTTTTCAAGGAATAAGGATTCCAAGATACTGTCTCTTCCTTTATGAAAGGAATGAGGACTCCAAGAAAAATCGTCTCTTCTTTTATTCAATGAACGAGGACTCCAAGAAATGCCGCATCTTCCTTTATTCAAGGAACGAGGACTTCAAGATGCTGCTTCTTCATTTATTCAAGAAATGAGGACTTATAGAATGGTACATCTAATAATAAGAAATCCACGAGCTAGCACTCGCCTTCGTTAGTAAGAAAACCATGAGCTAGCCTTGTTGAGCAAAGACTTATGGGCTCTCCTTCGGTAATATAAGAGAATCACGAGTTGGCTAGGTTATTTACTGAGGAAATTATTGTTGACGTCGCTAAAAATTTTGATTCATTTGATGAGGAAACTTTTGGTTTCTTTATTTCTTGATTTTGTGGCCATTTTCAAAATGATGCCAAAAATGCCTCGAAAAATTGCATTTTTTTTTCGTTTACATAATCATCCTAATAGCTATCTCCAATTGGCATTTTCTTTTCTTTGTAGCTGACTCTGTGAGTTTTTGGTAGAAGAAATTTTTGCCTGTAAATTCCTTCTACTTGTCGAAAAATTATTCTCCATGGACCTTCATTCTTTGTTTGCTGTCTTTGCTATTTTTCAATAGAGAGCCACTCGGAAAATACCTTTTCCGGTGGCCTTTTGATTGTGGTTCATGGTTAATGAACTATTTCCTACTGACAGCACCAATCTATTGACCACAAAAAATGAGCCAACATAATCTCCACTACGTCCCCTCTACGTAGACATTACCTGTATACTAGAATACCCAATTAGGAGGCAAAGTTCACCGGTCGAATAAAAGGTCCGGTGAACATTTACACTTCGACGGTCACGTCAACCGCCGAACGAGAGAAAAAAAGAGTGTAAGAGAGAGAGAGGAAATTTGGATAAGGTTAGAAATCATACCATTGTGTGAAATGAAATCACATATATATAGGAAACAATAAATGGGCCGAGCCCAAGATGCAAATTATTTAGTTTGATGAGCCAAATCTAATGAATAGTCGATGCCACGTAATTTATAAGTGTAACATTTATAAAAAATATTTACGGCCAAATTCAAAAAATTCATAGGTTCATGTTTTATCAAGGACATGAGCCGCTCCATTGGTTTCTTGTCTCAATGAGTAGAATCTCTACTTCAGAAAGGGATACTTCGAGTGTAAAATGTCTTCTAAACCAGCCCCTTCTCGAGTGTGGAGGTTTGGATAAATAAAATATGCAAAGTATTAAGCTTTGCTTACTTATCTCAAATGATACCATTAATAAGGTAGGAAAGATGTCTAGCCTCAACAATTTAAATCTGAATCATGTATGCTGCTGTTAAAGTATAAAATTCACCCGAAGATGTGTGGAGGCTAGAGGTGACAATGGGCCGAGCAGAGCCGGCTTCATTTATAACGAACCGAGCATCTGCTCGATTCGTTACTTGTGGGCCGAACTGAGTTTCATATCGCGAGCTCGTCAAAATATTTTTTAAGATAAACCCTTTTTTAAAAGAAAAAAAACCCTTCCAATTAGACGAGCCCATGAGCCAAGCTCATGCACAAGCTCGTTGGCTTGCCCACGAGTCACTCATTTTTTGACTCGGCTCAGGCTCGTCTTTTGAAGAGCATGAGGGGCTCACGCGCCGTATTTTGAGCAGTCGAGCCGACGAGTCACTCAACCCATTTGCCACCTCTAGTGGAGGCAAGGATGTTACACTTGCATTAATAAAAAAAATCGAAACTTTTGCACTTCATTATAATGTTTGTTGAACTCTGAAAAATTTGCTACATTTTGTTCGATAGTAATCTATTATTCGTATCCCAGACGTGAATCCACCAAAATATCCCTATCAATAAAGTAGTTGCATTGCAGAATTGGCAAAAATCCATTGATCCGACTTCCCCATAGTTTTTGGAATTACAATTGAGACAGTAATGGATTTGTTGATTACAAAGCGCAATTCTATTTGACATAGAGCAATCAATTTGAAGAAAAAAAAAAGATACTCAAGAGCACACAAAATTTATAGGTTTGCATTAATATGAAATTACATCATCTTTTGTTGTTGCACTAATTCACTATTATGACAAAAAGTTTCTAAGAGAAAATTACACTCTATGAGGATGAAGTGACAAAAAATCGTACTAATCATGTACAGTGACAATAATTAGACTCTACAACTTAACAAGATTCTATATTCCTATGGGAGGACGAGCACCACAAATTTTGAGAGTTCAAGAGAAAGCTACGATAAGTTGAGCCATTTATCATTACGATATGTGTCTAGTGGAAGTATAGTTGCGTATGCAATTGAGTCATCCTAACAGCCCGACAGATTTGAACCCGTGTCCTACACTACTTGATCAATTCGATCAAGCACTAGTCATCTATTTCCATTGTTCAAATCTTTGACAAAAAAAAAAAAATCTTGTTCAACCATTTGACAATATGAAAAAAATCAAAAGCTCTACCCTCCCTCCCTATCCAACTAAAGTCAGGACACCTCCTTTTCAATATTAACAAATATAATCCCACTTAACATAGTTACTCCTAGATGACATAAAGTTAGGTGGCATTATGCACCAATAAAGTTAGGTGAGGGGGATAATATTCAAAAACTTTTAAATCTTGCTCATGTTCAAAATAGACACATGGAGGCCCCCTATTAGGGGGCGCCTGGATAATCCCACTTAACATAGCTACTCCTAGACGACATAAAGTTAGGTGGCATTATGCCCCAATGAAGTTAGGTGAGGGGGATAATATTCGAAAACTTTTAAATATTGTTCATATTTTCCATAAAGGAGATGCTATGGGTACATAGCTGATCACATAATGGTTGACACATGGAGGCCCCCTATTGGGGGCGTCAGGGGGCTATAGCATTTCACTTTCCATAAATAATTGTTGAAAATTTGCACATTAGGTCATTCCGATTAGAGAACTTAAATTCATACGTTTTCTACCCCAGGCAACCCCCCCCCCCCCATAGGGTGTCTCCATGTGTCCATTATGGACACCATTATGACCCATAGCATTTCCCTTTCCATAATTAATTGTTGACAACTTGCACATTAGGTCATTTCGATTTGAGAACTTAAATTCATACTTTTTCTACCACAACGATGTCATTGTTAAATAGTAAATTGGATCGGATATCAATATATTAAAATTACGAAGTTTTAGAATCAAACATTGTGCAAAACAATTCATTAATAAATTCAACATTAGGCCCCTGTTTGGTGCACATTTTTGCTCTAAAACTGAATTTTTTTGTTTGATGTGACGAGGAATATGTGGTTGAAAAAGAATGAAAAGTTATTGATGTGATAAAAAATATTATTTTATTGAAAAATGTGTGGTTGGAAATTAATAGAAGAATGAGAATGAAAAAATAATGTAGCTCAAACAGAGGCTAGATACGTCTTACATATAAAATTTCATGAACATGTGTCGATTTAAAACTTACCCTCCTACTCTTCTCTTCCCATGGTTTGTTAGTGGCTTGGACAAGAACAAATTAACTAATTTTGACACACATATTTGGCACAATTGTATAAATACCTACTCCTCCCATTAATTAATTCATTTTAAAAAATCAAAAACTTAAACTAAAAGTAATCTATATTGCCAAATACTCGTACTATTGATGTGCTATGTAAATAGTCTTTCTCCATTATTGTTGAAATGTAGAAAAAAAAAATAATGGGAACGTTGTCTTATATATCCAACACCAACTCCGTCTCCTTATAAGCATATTTTCTTGCATCAAACGTTTCAACCAAAGTCCACCCTGGAAGGCTAGGACTCCAAACAAAAAGCAACCAACAATGTTACCTTCCATCAACGGTCCTTTATCCAAGAATCGAGTTCTCATAGTCGGAGCAACCGGCTTTATCGGCCATTTTATAGCACAAGCAAGCCTTGAAACCAGCGGATCAACGTTTATTCTTATTCGATCACTTCCACGATGCCCAGCCAAGGCCAAAACCATTAAAGCCTTTGAAGATAAAGGGGCCACCATCATACATGTATGTATGTTTGTGCACTGGCGTGCATGTGTAGTTCAATATACGTTTTTTTTTATGTAAAGATAGATAAAATGGAATGATTCGAAGTGATTTACGTGCTCGATCTTAAATTATGTTGAACATCTGCAGGGTGCTATAAATGATCAAGAATTCATGGAGAAAACACTAAAAGAGCATGAAATAGACATAGTAATAACAGCTGTAGGTGGTGCTAACATAATGGACCAATTGGCTCTAACCCATGCCTTGAAAGCCGTTGGAACCATTAAGGTAATTAATTAATAGTAAAATCTTGAAATTTTGATTTTGCATACGTATTTTTCTAGTTTAATGCCTGAGAATTTGGTGGTTTTTCAGAGGTTTTTGCCTTCTGAATTTGGACACGATGTCGATAAAGCCGATCCAGTCGAACCCGGGCTCACCATGTACAAAGAGAAGAGGACAGTGAGAAGGTTTATTGAAGAGACAGGAATTCCATATACTTATATTTGTTGCAATTCAATTGCTTCTTGGCCTTACCATGATAACAAGCACCCATCAGAAGTTGTACCACCTCTCGACCAGTTTCGAATTTATGGAGATGGCAATGTTAAAGGTTTGAGACTAATCCCTCTTAGTTTGTTTGGTAGGGTATGAAACAATGTGAAAAGAAGAAAAAGACGTAAAAAATTTGTCATTATGGGAACTAACCTTAAAATCTTAGGTCGAGCGGTCAGTTGTCAATAGATCCCGATCACCTCACCGTCCACCTAGGCATCACATGCTCGCTAGAACGCAATATTAGGATGCAAAGTTTACCAATCCAAAAAAAGGCATGTGATCGTTTACACTCGATGGTCAAGTCAACCGTCGGAATAGGATTGAATGAGTGCAAGAGAGATGGGTGAAGGGGAATTGGTTAAGCCAAAAAGGGCGGTTGAACCGGACCAAACTACAAGAACATTTTTATTTGATCTGACCCAATCTAATTGAAGTCGCCGATGCCAAATCAACTAAATTAATGTGGAATTCCCTCTTGTATGTGCATGCCTTATTGCCATGCAATATATATATATATATAACAGGAACCGTAGACATCCCTTAGGCAAAATCAAGTTGCAAGTACTTATAATTAGATAAATAACTAATAATTAATTTTGTGGTTTTTTGCAGCTTACTTTGTAGCAGGCTCTGATATTGGGAAGTTCACAATGAAAGCAGCTATAGACATACGTACTTCGAACAAATCTGTTCATTTTCGGCCATCAAACAATTATCTGAACATGAATGAACTTGCTTCTTCGTGGGAGAAGAAAATTGGTAGAAACCTCCCTAGAGTTGCTGTCTGTGAAGATGACCTACTTACTGCTGCACAAGGTATATGCTAATCAACCACACGTATTTTGTAAAGATAATAACGTGTAGTACGTTGGACTAGGCAATACAATGACTAACTTTGCGACATCCTATTTGATTTTCATTTTCTTAGAACTCCTTTTTTCAGATTTATTTTTGACCATATATTTTATAAAACCCGCAACTTTTATGAATATTTTAACCACACGTTTCAAATCAAATTTTATCAAAATCTACTAAAAATCTATATTTTTTTATAATCAAAATAAAAAAGGTGCTTAATTTTAACAATCTAGTGAAGTCTCATTTTTAAGTAAAAATTGCTTTGTCAAAAATAAGGCTTTATTGTATCATTTTTAACTACAAATTCTGTTTATAAATTGTAAACAAGACTTAGTTTAGTGTCAAATAAGTTTTTTAACTTTTACTAATACAATTTTTTATTATTATTTTAATTTTTTACTTGGACTTCTTTAAGCTTAGCCAAACATGCTCAGTTGATCATATCTTTGGACTCGATTTTAAAGAAAATAAGCACGTCATAAAATTTGTCAATTATATACCCGATTTCCATCCCAACAGGCAGAGTTGGGAGTAGGATTCCACAATGAAAAATACTTTTAATTTAATATCGAGATTTAATTTTTCTAATTATTGCATATGTAACGAACTTATTACCTACTAAAGTTATGAATGTGATGCAGGAAAAATAATCCCTGAGAATGTAGTGGCATCGTTTACACACGATATTTTCATAAAGGGTTGTCAAGTTAATTTCTCCATTGATGGTCCTAATGAAGTTGAAGTCACAAGCCTGTATCCAGATGAGCGATTTAGAACCGTCGATGAGTGTTTTGATGATTTCATCGTCCAAATGAACGGCCAGCAGATCAGTGAAAAAGAAGAGATAACTAACCCAAGTCCAGTGGTTGAAGTGTTAGCTACCTGTTCTTGATTTATTTTTAGAAAGTTGTTGTATTTAATTTTCTTGTCACGAGGTTCATTTTGGGCACGTTGAATTGGAAATTATTCAAATTTCCGCCTTACTTTTAATTAGTAAACTTTCTATAATGTAATAATGGGCTAATTTTGCTATAAACTTAACAAATTTTATTTGAATGTGAGCATTTTTTTGCTGAAGATATAAATATAAAGAATTTTTCTTATAACTATTTAGATTTCAAATAAGATAATTTAACATCTATTATCGTGACATAAGCTCGACTTACTAACAAAAAATAAAAATAATTTTTTTTATGTACAAAATGAGCCTTAGACATGTAAATTTGCCTACTAAAAAGGAGTAATGCATACGTAATTAATTGTGTTCAATTAACACGACTGAGATGAAATAATATAAATTTTAATCTTTTAGACTTGCAATTTAATTATAATGGAAGACAATAATTATAGTCAAACAATTTCAACTCTCACAAATATTTTTTTCAATTTTTTTGACGGTTTATTTTGTGAAAATCTAATCAAGGGAACATTTTAATATTATTGAAATCGACTTCATTAGAGCAAAACATATCAATATTATAAACACTCTAATAATTGACGGTTTATATTGTGAAAATCTAATCAAGGGAACATTTTAATAATATTGAATTCTACTTCATTAGAGCAAAACGTGTCAATGTCATAACCACTCTAATATTTGACGGTTTGTTTTGTGAAAATCTAATCGAGGGAACATTTTAATATTATTGAAATCGACTTCATTAGAGCAAAATGTGTCAATATTATAACCACTCTAATATTTGACGGGCACATGTGGGCCTTAATTTAGTGAAAGTACACCCAACATCCTCCATTTTTTTGAAACTCGAGGTGCATTTGATTATAAGTATAAAATTTACGTGAAAAGAAAATAAATTCAAAGCAATTGAATTGCCTAAAAGTTATTCGTATAAAAATTATTAATTAAATGTATTTGATTAATTTAGTTTTTAATTTAAAAAATATTATAATTATCTATTTTTTATTAGTTGGTAGATGAGAGAAAGAAAAAGGGAGTGAATTACTTGAAAAATAAAAATCACATCTCCATAAAAAGAATATTTCCCTTATTTCAAAGAAGATGTGATTAGGTGACCAAAAGTTGAAAAATATTTTCCATAAAAAAATTGTCAATCAAACATCACAAAAGTAGGAAATTGGGTGAAAAAACACGTTTTACAGGGAAAATATTGACAATCAAACGTATCCTTATTTTAAACATTTTTTTTCATTCCGAAAATATCGACCTTTTGTTCTCCACGAGCACGAATACGCAAATACACTATCTAACACACACACAAACATGTACTTATTCATCAATTACATATACATTAACGATGACTGCCCACTGGATCACCACACACCACCAGACACTATCGTCACAAGTCTACCAACCACAACCAAGCACCACCACCATAGAAAATAAATAAGCCGGAATTAAACACCCCCTCCCTGTATACTCACGCACTCTTCTCAACCCTTCATATTTCTTTTGAATTATGGTTTTCATTTAGTGAGGAAAAGAGGGGTTGACTGTGTTTCTACATAGGGTCAGTCCCAAGAATTTTGAGGTTGTAGGCGATTCACTATTAAGAGACCCTTAAACGTAAATATTTTAAAGCCTAAAAATAATTAGATATTTAAACAAATAATATATTTATATTTTAAACAAAAATTTGGTACAATTCAAAAGATAGAGTAGCAAAAAAAAAAAAATCGTCTCGACAACTCGAGAGACTAGGGTAACATAATATTTAGCATAATTGCCCCCTTGGTGAAAAATATTATCAAACTGTAACTCTTTAAGTAATAATATCCATAAATTATTTATTGAGAAACTCAAGTAATGTAAAATTTAGCGATTTGACCAAATGAGTATTTATTGGAGGATCGAGAATTATCCTACCAATACTGGACTCATTTCAGAAACTCTTAATAAATGACATATTATGGGCTCGGGAAAATTTTAATTTGGATAAACCAAATTGTATTTATAACGCATTAAAGTAAACTATTTAATGTATAATATTAGATATTGAATTAAACCATACGCCAATTGGGCTCATTTCCTAGCTCATAATTAATCATGCATATTAAACTCAAAAAAGAGTCATTTTTAATAAGCTCTTGAACTAATTTAGAGTCGATAAAAAAAAAATTATAGTTAAATAAATTTTTAATTGATTCATCTTTTAGTTGGGCCATGTAGTTTCTTCCATTTTGAGGCCCCTTAGGACCGGTCCTAGGGCCGGCCTTGTTTCTACGTAGTCTCTAATTGCTTTTTCTAAGAACTTTGTAATTATTTAACTATCGTAGATGTTACAACGATTATTTACAAATTCTCTAACTTTTGACTTCTACGTAAAAGAGAATGAGACTCCAACTAAAGCTTTGCAAATTTCATTTCCAAGTGTCGTCACAATCAGTGGCGGATTCAGGATATTAAATCAGCTAGGGTGGTCGTTGATAACCGTAATAATAAGATTTTTTATTAATATTTATTAAATAATGTTAAAAAAATTTCAACCAATATATAAATGTATTAAAACGTCAAAAACTCATATGCATTTGAAAATATAAATCAATACAACCTAAAATAATAAAAAAAAAATACATTTTTCAATCGTATATGTACGATAAAGTTTCAAGTTTTTTACGAATTCAAACAAAATAGTTTATACGTAAAACATAATTAAATGATAAAGACAAGTTCAGAGTTTAGGCAAAAGTTATGTAAAATTTTGAAAACAAATGAAGTTCAAGTTTATGAATTCAAACGAAATAGTTTATACATAAAGCATAATTAAATGGCAAAGGCAAGCTCAACAATGATTTTTAGTACTAAAACTAGTTTTGACCTCAAAAGAAAAATATTTTTCGAACTTTTAAAAATAAAGAACAACACTTAGATTGTTCAAATTTGAATTTTGTAAAATAAATTAATAAAATCTAACAGTAAAAGTATATATATAAATATCAAAGGGTAACAATTTGGGTCAATAAATTTTTTAAAGAAATTATTTCGAAAACAAAAACTATAATAAATAATTATATAATTATTATTTATTGTATTGAAAAATTAAACAAAAAAGTAAAAAAAGCATAGAATTGAACCCTGGACCTTTAATGCACAAGATGACCCATTCTACCATATGAGATACACTTCTCGTTGTTAAACATTGGTATAATTCTTAATAAATATTTAATTATTATTTACGTGTTTAAAAATTTAAAGGGAGAATGATATTAAAGAAAATCGAACCCATGAATCGTACGTGGAAGACAGACAATCATCCAGTTGATCTGCGCACCATTTTAGTGGAAACTCTACAATAACATTTATATATATAATTATTTTCATATTTCTTGATTAATTTTTTTCCCAACGGATCCAGCTCGGGCGTCGTCCCAGCTCGTCGGATGCTGAATCTGCCCCTGGTCGCAATCGACACAATAACTTCCCTTTTGGTGACACCCAAAATGGTGTCTGGTCTAAAACCAACCGTCTCTGGTGCCAACATTGCCTCCTCTTCCTTTAACTTGATTGCAGATATGGGTTCAAATCTAAAATCAGACTTGATATAGTTGGAATTTATTTGAACAGTTCTTGTTGTTTGTGTTGGAGTGAAGTTGGTGGTGGTGATATCAATTCTTTTGATGGTTATGACGTGTGAGATCTATGATTGTGGTGCTAAGGTTAAGGGTGGTTTGATGGTAGGTGTGGTGTTGGCGAGTAGTGGAAATGGTGTTGGCAAGTAGTGTGATGTATGTAACATTGTATTACACATGCACTTATGGTGGTGATGGTAGCTGCAGAGACGATGTAATAGCGTTGTTACAAGTGATATTAGCAACGATGTTAGCGGTGTAACAATGAATATTACAAATGGTGATAGCGACGATAGTATAATAGTGTTTGTAACAAGTGGTGGGGCTGGGAAAGATGGTGACGTAACACTGAGTGTTACAAGTTGATGGTGAAATAGCAAGAAAATGTGTGTAATGCACAGTATGACATGCGATGACAGCGACGACGACGATGAAAATATGTGGTGAATTTTATGTAACGTTATATTACACTTTGTACTATAGAATGTATTGTAAAATATTAATTCAAAAAACTGTATGTTCAGAATTTTAAAAAGGTTTAAAAGTAAGTTTATGGGTACTTGTCAATTGTACCTGCTCATTTATTGTCGAAAAATTAACTGAAAAATACAAATAAATAAATAAATAAACAGTCGAGTCAGGTGAATCCGGCTTTAATGGGCCAATACATTGTTGTATCTTCAGCCCAGGTTTGTTTCAGGCTCACAAGAAACATGCTTTTGGGCCCCTGGGTCTCATTGAATCCTTATAGATCCATATCCAGGCCCAAGGTCAAGCCATAGGCGCTCAAGATGATTCATCCATCCTACATGGAAGTTACTGTGATGCCAACTCAACTCTGAATTTTGATGGAGATTGAGTCGGCCGATACTTGTGCTAACAGTCTTAATCCATGTTTAGCTAATGTTTATAAATTGTTTATAAACGTGCAAATCACTTTTTATCTACACGTGTTGTGATCTCGCAAATACTACTCAGGTATCTAACACTCATTTATAGATAAAACTGTTTATAAATGATTTCCAAACAAAATATTTGGATTTTGTTTTCAAACCCCAATTCGTGAATAGCATTTTTTATTCCTTGAACTTGTAAAGTATTTAATAATACGACTGTAGTTTATACCCAAAGAATGATTTTGAAGTGAATGTAATGATTTGATTGATAGAGATATGCAACACGTATGTGGCAAAAGTGCCATGTACGTTAACATTGTTCTTGGGACAGCCAATAATAGGGGGACAATTGTTCCCTTGTAAAGTCCCTGTGAGTAATTCCCTGATTGTTATTTCAAATTGAAGTATGGTGATTCAATTTGAACAAATTAATGATCCAAATAACATAAATTAAAGTATAAGTGACCCAATTGAAACTGACATAAAAGTTTAACCCCTTCTACAATGCAAATCGAAGAAAATGTTATGTTCCAGTCAAAGAAACAAGTCCTTGAATGGAAATAAATCAGGTTTATTACGGGTTCAAATAATTGTCCTGCCCGTGGCCCTAGGTTTTCTAGGCTTGGGTACATTTATTGACTTCACTAGGTTTAAATGATCACAAAATATTTTTTTTCTTTATAATACGTAATCATAATTAGAATATTAGCATACTATGATAAGCACAACATCGAGAGATTCTCAAATAGAGAAAAAGAAAACGTATGTCTTATGTATATTTATATATAACACGTTAGACCATACAAGACATAACTTTCTATCTCCAATCTGCGTATTTTTATCTATGTTTAATTGCTCTCGATCCCTAATAACTTCCACGTGATTTTTGTGTTATAGGCCTGTGTACTATTTATCCTCTCTCTTTATCTTTCCCTTTCCTTTTCCCAAGTTGAATGCATGAAAACAATTGACAAAGACGAATGCATGAAAACAATTGACAAAGACGAAAGATAAATAAAAGAAGTTGTATTAATTGTTTTTGATTGTACATAATTATGTATAGGCATCACTTTTCTCGTAGCATGTTTGGATAGCTAAGCATAAAACTAAAGCTTACTTTAAGAAAATTTTTTGTTTTGAAAAAGAACTTGGATCATTTCTCGATTTCTTTGTGTCATCTAGCAAAAGGGTCATGCTAATCTTTTCTTTATTGTTCCATTTATAAAATGATAGCAAAGGGGCGACTTCTAAATAATTTTTTGTTTCTAAAGATGTAGGATATGTTTTTACAAGTAACCAGTTTTTTATATTTTGAAACTTGTAAGATAGGGAATGATTTTTGACGTAGCGGAAGGTTATAG
>CAIGRP010015822.1:0-18307 GCA_903798385.1 Fraxinus cuspidata
TTTACTTCCTTGGTTAACCCTCTTCCAACTATCAAATCCAACGGTAACCAACGATGAAATATTAGGTGGAGCACTATCATTGAGAAAAAGGAAGTAATAAAAAAAATATGCCTTATGTGTTGAAGGTGAATATTCCAACCAAGGAAACTGATTATACCAACGCTTCTGAAATCGACGTTTCTACTTTCCACATTCTTTACTCTGATACTCCAAAAGTTTTAGTTGATAAGGTCTAGTATTTAGATAGGCTCGCCTAATATGATTGCATTCATTAAATGGATGTTCACATATTTGCTTTCTTTTTCCTGGCTCCCGTTCAATAGAATCAAATGGTTCCAAATTAAGATTAGAAGATGAAGGCCGTTCAACTTCAAGAGATGAAATTGAATATGGAGTGGACGTCGTAGGAATTGGAGTACCCTGATATTTGTTGATCTTTGAAAAGAAAGATAACAAGCTTCTTCCTTTCTTGGAAGAAGGTCGATCTTCTTCCATATTAAACCTAAAAGCATAAATATCAAAATACTTCAATATCTTATAAATTCCTATCATTATATCATATGTAATAAGCATAGAGCTCATTTTGAAAATTTAACATTGCTAAATTCCCAAACTAACATTTTCTAAATAAATTCCCAATTTAGTACAATCTTTAATACGCCCTTCAAGCATCTTTACNTATAAATTCCTATCATTATATCATATGTAATAAGCATAGAGCTCATTTTGAAAATTTAACATTGCTAAATTCCCAAACTAACATTTTCTAAATAAATTCCCAATTTAGTACAATCTTTAATACGCCCTTCAAGCATCTTTACCAAGACAAAACTAGAAAATTTAGCACGATTATCTATAGTTCTACATACAAAGATATACATATCCATCAACACCCAATTTTGCCAAGCATTGATAATTCTCCGCAACTTTTATGGCCTATTGACAATTCTAAATGTCCACCATCACTGCATCACATGTGAACAAATAAAAATCACAGATAAATCACAACTTTTATCCCCAATTTTCACTCAAACACAGCTAAATAAAAATCATTAAAATACATCAAATTGAGTATAAGGTTACGAAAATAAACAAATTGAACAAATAATTTGAGTCAAAAACAATTTTAAAAATAGCTCAAGAATCTTTCAGATTTCAACCCATCACAAAAAAGGAGAAGAAACAAGATATTAAGAATATTAGTCAGCTAATTCATCATTAATAAATCATAAAACTGTAATATATTTCAAAGAGGCCATGGATTTTCATTTACCTGATGGGTCGACTGCTGATTGCTGAAGAAGAAGAACAGAGACTAAGGGCCGGCTGATTGCTGTTGTTGAAGAACAGTGAAGGGCTGATAGTGAAATACCGAAATGGAAACCAGAAACGTGAAAGTTTGAAACCAGAAACGCCGAAGTATAGGTGAAATGCCTAAATGGAAACCAGAAACCGTGAAAAATGAAAATATATGGGTGAAACCGTGAAAGGGTTTGGGAATTAATTGGGTTTTCAAATGGGCTACAACAGTGGGCTTGATCTGTTGAACACCAATGGGCTACAACTAATTTACCTTTATTTTTAATGCATCTGGGCTTGGACAACAGTGGGCTACAGCCTAGTGTAGCCTACTGCTGAATCCGCCCATGTGGGTAGTCATTGGTGGATTTAACCAGCTAGAGGAGTATTTAAAGGGAGATGGTCCAATACGACTTCTGCTAGAAGAGAAATCTCATTTAAAAATTAGTTTTCAAATATTAATTAAGATAATTTTTTTATGAAGCTCTTCTATAAAGCGTAAAAGTCATGGGCCCTTAGTGACATCTGCTAACATTATAGCCATTTTATTTATATTTTTTAAGTCTTAAAACATGTGTCTCACTTATAATATTTGATATTA
Source organism: Fraxinus cuspidata (assembly GCA_903798385.1). Lineage (NCBI taxonomy): Eukaryota > Viridiplantae > Streptophyta > Magnoliopsida > Lamiales > Oleaceae > Fraxinus > Fraxinus cuspidata. Next base: position 1,901 of record CAIGRP010015822.1, read on the forward strand.
TGTCGACTTACATCAAGTTTAAATTATCAATGATGACAACTGCATTATTTATTTAATAAAAATTGCTGTGATGACCATTTTTCTAATCCGGTCTTCGGACTAATGCTTTCTTATCAAACGCGTTCGTCTTGCCATCCTATTTTCTTCAAGTACTAGTTTTCTACCTGTGTAATGCACATGTTGCGTCAATTTGAAGGTAATAGTAACGTTTGTGGTAGACTGTATTATAAAATCTTTCCACACATTTGAATGAAATAAATAATGTTAGATATTATGGTGAATCCAAAATTTGTAAAGAGATATTTGTTAGCAATATCGTCTAAATTTGTAATCAACGTAAAAAAGGAGGTAAATCTATCACAAGTTTACTTTTGAAGATATTATCCACCCTCACCATCAGATACAAGTTTCTCTATTTTGTCAATATTATCATGAAGAAATGTCTTCTTCAACTATATCTTCTACACTCGTTACAGGAACTGAAGCATCAGACTCCTGTTCATTAGGTAATTCTAATAACCACTAAATCCAAAATTAGATCTAAGTTGATAGAAGAATGCTACACCAATAAAGGTAAATGAATGAGTTTCTAGAAAGAAAGGAGCGTATTTCAACAAGAGCTAAATGTATGAAGAAATATTAGAAATATGTTAGTAGTTTTCAGAGTTCTAATTTTACCAAATATTGCAGAGCATGGAATTGCTCCAACTCCTTGAGATCAGCTACATGAATATCAAACTTATTACTATCATCTCGTCTGCATCTCTTAGCAAACGTGGCAAAGGAAATGAATTGAATATAAAGGAATATATACATTAAATAAAATATATCTCTGGTAAAATTATATAAGGAGTAACATCAAATACTGATATTAGCTTAAAAGAAGCAGTTAGGGAAAAAATGGAAAAATGCAAACATAACCAATAATCCTCTTTTCCAAAATCGTATAACCAATTACGAAATTTAGCACCTTATCAATCTTAGTTCCCTTCCCCTGGAGCATCTCGTCAAGTTAAAAGAACAAAACATGTAAAAAAACATAATAAATAAAATTTGTAACAATTTCTCTCTGCACGAGAACAGAAATAATCTTACATTACTAATATAGTATGGCATCTCACCTGGTATTGCACACAACACTGTAATTAGTGGCCTATCGAAAAAAGAAAAATATTGAACTTGCAGATTTTGTTTCCTAAGCAATCATGAAAGGAGCTGCAAAAGAATACAAAGGTACACGAGAGTAATGAGATGTCATTCTGCCCACCCACATTTCACTAAATGTTATCGTTCTCAATCTAATTTTTTTTGGAAATTTTCAATCATCATCATAAGCTGAGGTTCCTTGTAAATGATAAGAAATGGTCATACTCATGAAACCTAATGCTATACTTTTCGCATACATTCAATCAAATGGTACTAATTAATAACCATTCAACAAGGTGAGTGAGACTCGAATCATTGAAAAGACAATTAGCCAAGTCATTCCTACAGAAAGCTATCATTATAAATAACATGGTGCTTGGGTATCATCATTGAACAAATTTTTAGAACTCCCCTTGTATGCAAAGAAGGGTAACTCAGTGACCGTGGACTGCACGAATGAACATTCCTACATCTGAGACTCCATTAAGTCCTTTCAAGCAAGTATTATCAAATACAGCCCTTGCATAGCTATATATTACATATTGCTGTTAGTGCAAATTACACATATCATTTACACTGTGGAACTGCCCACAATAATCTCATGTCAACTTTCTTATTTTGGTGTTAGCAAAAAACCAAAATTTTTCCCATTAACCTTCAAAATAATCCCTAGTAAATCAAGCTACCAATCACACCAAAGAAGCAGTTTCTTAACTGCGGGGGAAAATAGCTTATAAAGAAGGTATATATGAAAAAGAAACTATCTGATACTTGGTAAACATGTTCCCTGATCTCATTTATGGCACACATCTTCTGTTGAAGGGACAACACTTTCCGTAAACACAGTTGATGAAAAGAAAAGACAAAAGCGTTATGAGCAATACCTGATCACCTTTCCTGTAGTTTTTTTTAACATAGAAGCAAGAAACAATGAAAGACTAAATTATGCTTAGAGATAATAAATTGATGAATCATAAACAAACCGAAAATTTTGTAGAAATATGTACATTTGTTTGTGTTTGTACTTCTGACCATATTGTAGAACAGAGGGATTGAAGTAGCAAATGGAATTTAATTGTATTGTTTCAAGAAGAATGAAAATTACAGTTTGTACAGTTACAATGTTGTTCATAAATAACAAACTAACTTCTGTAATCTATCCAGTTATACTTTTGCTTGAATATGCAGTTCCAGCCGACATATTTTCTACAATTCTGATGGTTATCCATTAGCATCGGGATCAACGGGGACGTAAAAAATATTCATTATAAGAACTATCTACTGTAATATTCCATCTGTACATAGTCATTCTGTCCGATGAAATTGATTCTATTGGATATTCTAGAATGAAGCATTCTAAGTATTTGAGTAAAAAAAAAAATTGCACAGTTTGGCCTATAGAAGAAATAGTTTTACGTTAGATTGAATTAGTATCATAAATATAAAATCAAATTAAACAGAAAATGAAATATTGCAGTGACAATAAATTGCTTAAATACTTACTCATTGTTTGTACAAGGTAGGTGAGGTATAATGTCCAATTCCATTTGTTTATTTCTATGATTTCTTATATTCCGTCTGATGGAGGAAAAGTCTGAACACATTAGTAATGTTTGGACTAAATTGAATACTGTATGCCCTGACCTATTGTGGCGTGTGAACGTTGTGGTTACAATCATATATCTGAAATTCCCATTCAGGAAAATTTATAGAAAGAGATACCAATTATTGCCTGGATACAAACATGGAATTAAGAGATAATTGTATGTTATCCATGAACGACCAGTTATTGACAAATTTCCATTTATGTATTGTCCTAAAATGGTTAGATCCAATGAATCTGTACTAACACTTCCTTCTCGTATGCTTATTTGTCACATCATCTGGCGAGCACATTCGTTTTCAAATTTGAAGTCTAGAATTGCATGTTCTTTTAAAACAAAGGTGCAACCATAATTAATGAGCCGCTTTAATAGTTGTAACTCCATGTCAATATTCTAATAGAATAAATAGATGTAAATTAAATATATTAAGATGACTAAACTTTACTAACTGTAGTATTCATATCCCGTGTTGTATCTATTATAGCTTTTAATGTGTCTTTTCCGTAGAGAGTGCAAGTTCCAAATCTCAATATGCACTACATAACATAATTTAAATTAATTTTAAATAAATCAAATTATAATTGATATATTTTAGCTAATAAAGTAGAATTAGATTGGTTACCTTGATGGATTCTTTACTATCCAATTTCTAATTGTTACGTATCTGTCCATAGAATAGTCTTCTAAAGGATAACTTGTGGATGACGTTGAATCCTTTAGCTTTTTTTTTCGTCAACTTTTCAACATGTTGAATTTATTGAGATGTTGAGGGATGCTTCGGTTTTGTACCATGAATCGGACTCATATGGACATGAACATCTTGTTGGAGAGAAGGTATAATAGCTTCCATGTTTGAATCACAGTTAGATAATTTGTTCAGCATATTTCTATTTTGTTCATCAATATAAGATCTCATTGAACTTAAACTGGTATCTACATAATTTTGCATGTCTTGGTAGTGTTCTTCTTGCCACTATTGTTGTTGGAAAAATTATTTTTGGTTGTCGAGAAATGTCTGTAGTGGACTTCTTGTTTTTGCGATTCCTCAACAATGCATGCGTTAAACAAATTATTGCACAAACTTGAAGTATCCACATGTTGCACGCTAGGTTGCATGTGTTGATAATGATCTTGTTGCCACTTCTGAGTTGTTCAAACAATTCCTTTTGGTTTTGAAGGATTCTTCAAACAACCTTGTCAATTATTCTCAGATAAAAGCTATTTTTTTTCTAAGTTTGAAGATACTAGAAAAAATAAAATTGTGGGATAGAAATACAGAAATAAAGAAAAAAAAGAAAGAAAAAGACTAAAGAAAAAACATAAAGATTGATAAATCACTTCATTGGTCACTGAACTTTGCATATAGTTTTCAAAGGGTCACTGAATTTTAAAAATTTCCTCGTTAGTCACTACTAAAGTTTACAAATGTAATCACATCCATCATAGAGAATTTCAAAAGTTTCCTTGTTAGTTACCGAATTTTACAAAATGCAATCTGAATCATCACTTAGTGATTAATGTGAAAACTTTTATAAAATTCAGCAAAATAAAATTTGACTAGCTGAAAAAATTTAATTTAAATTAATCTTCTTTGTAACATGTGAAACCTCACTTTTTGAACTTATTTTGATAAAACTACATCGTCGACTAAAAGTTAATATCAAACTCTCTTGGCCTGGATATCACTTTGTCAGCAGGTTTGACTTCTTCCCTCTTCCTACCCTCTTGTCTCTTGTGATCCCGGGTGATGTACTATATGAAAGAAGGACATCTCAATTATATCTAGTATTGAACGAATAAAGAAATCAGCTAATAGTATTGGGTTCCTTGCCTATCCACACACATAAATCCAGAAAAATGAGTAACTTAACTCTTCAAAATCTTCAACCAAATTTTCTAGTTATCCCTGTAATGTGTAGCTACAACAACCCATGATAATTATTATCCCTTTTGAGTACAAACCCTAGTTAAGAAAGCTTCTTGTAAATATTTTGGTGTGCATATATAAACATGTAAATCTCTGAAGCTTGTCTGTTCTTGGCATGTATATCATATATCTTGCGTGCACAATGAAGGGTTCACATATTTTTATTATTCGTCGTCTTTGTTGATTAATGAATAAGAATTAGGAATAAAATGATAAGAAATAGTAGCAGATATTGGTGGAGTGCTAAAACATATCTAGCAGGACTTCACTTCTGGGTATCAATGGAATTGTAACAAGCTTATAATGTTTCTCATTTCCATCCTGAAGAGAGTGACAAAGAAAGACTCAAAGAACATTTCACGTGCATTGGGCACCAGTTACTGTCTGGAATCTTGCCTAAAAACTGAAGAAAAAAATGAGATGTGTATACGTGTGCGTGTGATGTATTCCTCCCACAAATTCGCCCGTTATATATAAAGATCAGTTGTCCATTCCAGCTTCTACATTGAGAAAACCTTGAAGTGCTCCAAAACCAGACCTACGTACCAAAAGAGGAGTTATCCATTATTATGAATCAACCCCAGGTTAATTAGATCATGATTTTTCTGTTCTAAGAGTTGTTCGTGGAAATCAACATGAAATTGTAATTAAGTTGAGGAGATAAATAGTTAAACTCGAACTACAGAATTCTATAACTATGTGTGAGAATTAAAAGCATGTATTGGTCGGGACTGTCGAGTAATGTGCAATCTTAAATGATATGCATTCAAAAGCTAAGAGCTGTCCATTCTGCTTCTACATTCAGAGAACAGTAAAGGAACCAACTCTCCAAGGAACTCTAAACCAAAAAGATGAGCTGTCCACTTATCTGTCAATGATATATGAATATATGCCAATAATTCATAAAAATGAATCAATCACAGGTTAATTACATGATGTTTTGATTTATTCTGCTCTAAGTATTTCTAAAGAAAGAGTTCGTTAAAATTCATAGAAATGAGATAACAAATGGAAAAGAAAATTTCAAGAATTTCTGAATAATCAGGATCAAATTCTAGTTGCAGAAAAGGCAACAACGAACTAAATCAATCTCAGCCTCGAAAAACCGGGACCAATACTTAGATTTTAAACGCACGATCAGATCAAGATGCTCAATCATAAGCGTCTTGATCTGATCATGCATTTTAAGGTGCAAATTTTCTTCTGGAAAGGGTCGTAGAGTTCCATCCTGATATAAGCGCATTTGGTTCTGTAAATTTGTTGTCATTGATCCTAGTTTTGTTTAGGAGTTCAACCATCTATTGAGAAAATTTTCTGCTTCATCCTTGTAGCACTCAGATTTAATCAGGATATATAAATATGGGTTATGCCACCAGGAAAATGTTGACAGTTGCTTTGACATAATAAGTGTTGATAAGATATGATTGAATGTAAAAGTTGACTCTAATTTAAAGGGTCCAATGATTAGATACCACGTGACATTATGTGAAAGATTAAATCAACGTAGTATGATTCTATAAATATAGTTCTGACATTTTTTAGACAAATGTGTAGCACAAAATGCCAAGCTGCTAAACTTGAGGAAAAATTCCAAAAAATACATAAGCTGTCTTGAAAACTAATTAACCAACAGGATTCTTAAAGATAAGGTAGATCAGTCAGATCTACATCAATCAAGCGCCCTAAGAATAAAAGATGAAATTTCAATACATTTACAGGCCTGCATAAAAAAATTTCCAGCTTGAAGAAAACCATTGAACAATAGATCATTGAACTGTAAATTAAGAAGGATTTACTATCATAAGACTCCCAATTCATAGGATTTTAATCAGAAGATAAGAAAAAAAGAGCAGATAGTTACAAATTTTCTCTTAACAAATTAATGTTAAAACATGAAAAGCATTTCAACACTAAAAGTAAAAGCCCTATTCCATAGGTTTAATCAGAAATTAATAAATTATAAGAAACAAAAGGGTTTCTTGAAAATTATATGTCATCGAAATAATGAAATCAGTTCATCGTTGAATATGAAATAAGAGAGTACACACAACAGATTTGCAGAAATTGTACAGGAAATCTATGTATAAAACATCAAGGCTCACCTCCTAAAGCATGTCTACGGATCATAACATTCACCAAATTTCTGTCAAAAAAATACTAATAATCCATTAAATCAAACAAATTTTTACAAGAAACAAAACCATAAACCTGTGTCAACACATAAACGTCCTGTAATTGTCAAAAAGTAATCAAAATTCAGGTGAACCCAAAAACAGATAGACAATAAAATTAGGAAATCGCATACCATCTTTGCAACAAAGAGAAACCCTAGTTCATTGGATTAGAAAATAGGGTTTTTCATGCCACCAGCATCAGATGAAGCAACCACGTGATCTTATCGTTTCCTCGACCAAGAAGAAACGTTTAGATCACGCTGGCAGCTTTAACTCATACGAGTGCATGACCATCATAAAACCGGCACTTAGTTAGGCTCCCACTCAAGTCCGTGACAACTTGCTGAATTCCCATTAGGGTATTTGGCTAAAGGAAAAGAAAACCTAGCTAGCTACAAAGGGTTTTTTCTTCATCTTGTGCCTAGAGAAGAAGAGCATATGGGGTTATAAATAGAGGTATGAAACAGTAGGGATTTATAGGGGAATATAGTTTTGGTGGATAAAAGATAGAAAATTGGTGAAGGAAAAGAGTAGGATAAGCATTTAATAGAAACAAAAATGTATAGATGCTAAGGGTGGTCCTCACCAGTTGGATTCAAATTGAATATTTGTCACGCCACAAGCTCCAGTTTAGCAGGCTGCACACAGATTAGTAATAGGGAGATTTCCTATATATTAATATAAGAGCATTATTAACTTAACTTTAGGGTTGGGAGGGTAGGGTGGGGTGGGGTGTGGTGGGGACCCTAACTAGGTATCATGCACACACAAGAATACGTGCGTGTATAATTGCAATTTGCATATTTGAGAAGGCATCTACCAATGGGCCAAATATGTTTGTTTTGGCTCATAATTGAGGAGGTGGTATCGATATATTAAAGATTCAAAGTTCAATCCTGGTAGTCACTTGTTACGTGTTAGATATTTGATGGAAAATATAAACTCGATCCAAATTTTAAAGCTTGTACGACTTGAGTCTTCAAACCTTCATGCCATATTTTTAGTTTCCTGTATTTTAGAAAATAATCACAATTTAACAAAAAAAAGAAATTAAGGCCTTAACGCCTTGGTGTGTATAAGACATGTTTGTGGACCCTAATAGGCTCGACATTTTCTAGACATTGGATAATAGATGATCCCAATCGAACTGTTTAGACGTGTATGTCACATCTAATTTAGCTTAAACACGAGCACATAATTTGATGGCATCAAATTTTGTAGACATTTAGGCAGATAGGTGGGTCCAAATTAGGCTAGTCCAACATGTATTGACACTTTTAATCAGCCTACACGTATGTTGAAGATAAAAATGTAAATGAACGATTTGCTTCTTTCTAATAGTTAAGTATCTAGATGAAATTATTCAACCAAATAAAAGTGTAAAATATAGTAAGAAAGGGGATCATATGCTTTTCATGTAAGATTCAATAACAGAAGAAATAAAAGAGCATCTCGACCTAATAATATTATGAGTGTCTCCCTCTTTCCATCTTATATTTAATAAGTAGCTTCTCCTTCACTCTCATTTTTTAATAGTAAATTTTGTAAAAATTGATTTTTTTGAGAATGCGTAATTAAAAAATGAAAACAAAATTTTGAATTTACTAACTAATTTGTTTTATTGAAAAAATATATAATTGAAAATAATTTTGAAAAAATAAGAATCAGTTGAGCATATGTGTTTTTTTTAACCCTAGTTTCCTTAACAGAATCTTTTCGTTGTTCGTTGCAATGGGCATTTCTTCCAAAATTTGCCATTTGTTGGACACTCACTATTCAAAACAACTGTTCGGAAAAGAACCATACTAGTTTTGCATATTATTATTTGATGCAGACAATTATGAAAATGACTACTGAAGGTGATTCTTGCTTATTATATATACTATTTGAGAATTTTCACATTTAGTCCCCAAACTATAGAGTCACTTACTAGTTAATACTCAACATTAATGGTCATGGTTCAACCTAATATTTTCATCTTATATAGGGGTACTTTGAAAAACTCGCACGTCTTAGGTTGTCCTAACATTTTTCTCTTGTATAAACGATATTATGGTGGTACTATAGTAGAGAGAAAATAGAGGCATGAATTCAAAAACACATTATAACCTCTTCTTTTATAAAGTGCAGTTCTGCGACAGCATCAGATGGATGTAACTTTTATATTGAGATGAAACCACCTTAAATTAAATATTTCTATCTTTTTTCATGTTTCATGTTATTAATTGCTCTTGATAGTATAGCTTATTTGTTTAATCAATAAAAAGAGTGAGTGGGGTTCCGTTGAGAAGATGATGTGTTGTCTTTTCTCCTTGTTGTTTCTTTTTCCTTTTCCTTTTATGTTTTTCATTATTGGTTTCCTAATTGAAAGGACTAACTATGCCACATATCCAAAAGTGCTATTTTAAAAGTTGAGGACTAAATGTATAATTTTTCTCTATTTTGCTCTTTTAATATTTTATATTACAAGAAACCAACCTTTGGAATAAGTGAATCAATAGGAGAGGTACATATGATTATTTGGAATCAAATTTAAGTACTTATCAAAACATGATTCATAGCATATTCGTTTAAACTTTTTAGATAATGATCTAATATGAGGAATAATCACCTTTTAACTCTTCCACAACCTTGTCTGATTCTTTCTTGCACAATTATTTTTTTTTTTTTATGCGTGTAAATGAACAGATTCATAACTCATTAACCTTATGTTGAATTGGACAGGATTAAATGACAAAACTATGTTAAATTTTGTCTAGTAGTCACTGCAATACAATCCGGCCAACATATTTTAGAAGTATTTCTGAATAGTTTAAATTATAAATAGATAAAAATGATTAATGAATAAGTGGATAGTACAAAAAGTGATTTGAGTGTTTATAAACGTGAATCAACTATGAAAGACCGTGTTTAATTTTCACTACTGATCATTTAGGAAGATTTTGCACAATGAACTTGTCATGAAATAAATTCTATCCACACATAAAAGCGTGTCAAAGATAAAACATAAATAAAATTATCTTTTTGTGAAGTATTTAACTTTTAAATAATGTGATTCCTTTTTCTGAAAAATATTCCATATTTCCAACACTTTATCCATGATTAGATGAATTTAAGTGCATCTGAGTATCAAAGGCTAATAATAATAATTACGAACTGACACCTCTTAAGCCATGTGTCTTATTTGCCAGCACAATGAGCTTTCCACAATTTTCCTTTTCTTCTTACATCAAAATTCACATTTGTAACCTCTATGTCGTCTGTGGAGCGAAATTTTTATTGCCCGCGTACTTTGTTGAATTAAAATGAAATCGATGTATTTCACACACAAAAAATAAAAAATAAAATTGTGGATTACTGTATTTTTTAAATCACTACACTTTATATGTTTAAGGGTGAAAAACGGACAAATTAGCTCTTTGGTTCACTGGCTCAACTCGTGTCAACTTGACTTAGGTAAGGCTCGAACTCATTTTGAGAAGAGTCATGGACCAAGTCGAGCTTTAACTTTTTACTTGATTTCTTGAAGTGCCTCAAACTTTCAACGGAAATTAGATAATATAAATTGTAAGGTTTAAAGTTTCATTTTCATGCTTCTATCTATGATTGAATCCAAACATTTCCGCACGTTGAATGGCCTTTGTGTGTTTCTATAGTTCAATATATGCAGCTGTTTATATATGGAAAATGGAAATGTCACTTGTGCACTCTTTCCTAACATGATTGTTGATATTGTCACCATTGGTAAGTGTTGATTGGATAGAAAAATTGAGAAATGTCTTTCAAATAATTTCACCATTGATACCTGAACTTTATTTACTTCAAAATAAACAAATTGTAACACATTCCCAACTAGCTTATAAATGCTTTTTTTTTTTAAAAGACTAGCAATTGGTTAACATAAATTTCCCAAAATGAATTTGTCTTGACGGGTCTAACCTTTTGAAAAACATTCAATTCAGTCCTTTTACTTTTATTCAAAAATAGCTTTTCACAAAAGTATTTAAATCTTTCTGCAACATGAGAATCTATTAGCACCTTGGCAACACCTTACCACACTTTCCTTCTCTTCTGTACTGCTTTCTTGAGGCTGCTGTTTCTCATTATTGTAAAGATTTGTTTCATTTGCAAGGTTAGGTTCTTCAACTTTTTCAGTTTTCTCGACAGGTGTATCCATTCGATCCTTGTAGCCATCTCCTAGCTAGATTGCAAAACCTTAATTCATATCCATAGGAGCATAGTATGTTACATTGCTAATGTAGATATGTCACCTTTCTCTTTCACTTTTTAATTGAAAAGTGGCATAGCATGTCACCTCTCTAATATAACTATGTCAAGATTACCAAAAAAATTATTAAGAAAAGTCAAGTTACAGTGTGACACAAGAAGGGACATGCTGCAATTATTTTTAGTTACACTTATAAGATCAAATTTGTAAAAATTATACACCTGATTCTCAACAATTTTACTTATTGTTTTGTTATTTTATTTTTCAAGTGACTTGTGACATTTTTATCTTGTAAATGTCACAAATAATCAATTACTAATATATCAATACATCATCTTTTGCTAAGCTTTCAACTTTCTTATAATAATTTATTGAACTGATATTTAGGTGTTAATTTTATTTTTATAGTGCTGAATGTGAATTAAGTTTTAATGTAGAAAGAAACATGATGTCATTTTTTATTAAAATGTCTCATTTTACGGAATTTGACTTTACAAAATATTTTTTACTTCCAAAACATTTTTCATCTAATTTTTCTAAAGACCCTTGATTTTAGGGATATGTGTAAGTTGCCTCTAATTTTTTTGACCGTTTGGTGGTGGTGCGAAAACGTTTATGAAATTCTTATATTAAGAATTATGTAATAAATAAGAACGATATTTGAACAATCATGTTTTGTAGATATTGAATAATAATTGATTGTTGTTGAAAAATGTACAATGACTATATTTATAGGCAAAATTATTCTCTAATCTTATTAATGTAAGGAAATTAAAATAAAGAAACTAATAAAATCCTAATCGTAAAGGAATTAGAAATACTATTCTAATTAAATTATAATAAAAAGATAAAACCTATCACAACCAGACATCTTATTATAAATATCTAATCATAATCTTATTTACAATAGGATTGCCCTACACCAATTTCTCTCATTTTGAAGGAAAAAAAACCTCATCCTCAAGTTTTGTTGGAGAAAAAATACTTGATAACTTGTCTATATTTGAACTTGGCTGGGATTCGAGAAAATTCTCTAGCCACATATTGTCGTGTTCTATACTTGTTGAAACAACTAACATTTATATTAGATAAGGTCTGCAAATTCTTATTAGCTTGCTTCTCCACCGGCTCGCGATTCCTTTCAAGACTCAACGCAGTCAGTATCTACAGGATGTTATGAAGGGTTTCATCGATTCTCTTGATTCGATGTTCAAGTTTGTCGAGCCTCCCTTCATCATCGACGATTTAACTGTTACCAAGATCGTCGTCAGCAATCAGATTGAAACAATTTCCTTTCTCTAATATCAATTTTAGTGTGAAAGCATTTATGAAATTTTTGTAATAAGGATTATGTAATAAATAAGAACAATAATTAAACAATCATGTCTTGTATATATTGAATAATAATTGATTGTTGTTGAAAAGTGTACAATGACTCTATATTTATAGGCAAAATTATTCCCTAATCTTATTAATGTAAGGGAATTAAAATAAAGAAACTAACAAAATCCTAATTTTAAAGGAATTAGAAATTCTATTTTAATAAATTAAAATTAAAAGATAAAACTTATTACAACTAAACATTTTATTATAAATATCTAATCATAATCCTATTTATAATGGGATTGTCCTACATCAAGTGGCCTAACGATCAAATCTTCAATAACAAAATTAAAACGTTCACTTTTTTCTACATAAACCCCACCCTAAATACCCACTTCTTTGTTTCCCCAAAATTCTCTACCTTCTCAATTTACAATTATGTATAAACTCCATATTAGCTTTTTTCTTCTGCAATCTATAGTTTTTTTCTTTCTAAATTTATTTATTTAAGTTATTTCTATCCCATTATAGTATAAATTCTATTATTCTACCTCTTTCTTCCATTATTTCAAATGGATTACAACATATTGATGGAAACATCTAACTCCAACCAAATCTTTGGTGATTCCAACACTCTAGAAACTACTTCGCCAATAGATCACAATTTTAGTGGTCTAAATGAAGTTTCAATTTCTTATGATTTGGTGATAATCATGAAACTACAAATTCAATTGATTTGTATGATACTAAAGAAGATGATGAAATGATGACAATAGGTACGCGCAATAAATGAAGAACAAAGAAACAAAAGGCGAATTGTAGGGAACACTTCAATTTGGTGCCCATGAGTGTAGCAGTGATGGATGACAAGAACACAAAGCACAAGCACAAGCACAATGTAAATGCTACAAAGAGATGTTAGCTTCACAAAAATGTATCGTCGCGATCCATCTAAATAGACACTAAGATATACATTCAAACACAAAGTTTGGAAACTAGTCAGGCTAAACACCAATTTGGTTCTCCAGGTGTAAGTTTTAGATCACAGTTTTACAATCATATATATTCACAAGGGACAACGCCTGAAAGTATGTAACTAGTGGTAAATTTTCGCTTAGCAGAGTAGAAATTGTTACTTGCCCAATTTCATCCAGAATTGTCTCCAATCCTAGTACAAATCCTTTTGAGAAGCATTCTTTCGTTCGGATATATTAATTTGACAATAAAAAAGGCATGTATAATAAATTTTTTTAAATAAACATATATGTATTTTATCATTTATGTCTACTTTTTGTTCTGATACTAATTATAAAGGTTGCATAGCTGCTACTGCATACTATATAGATAGATAGTGAGTAATTTTACATTTAACAATGCATCAATCAACATAGTAGAGATGAAAAATTAGTTAGACAACTTAACCTCAATTTTAGTAATATACTACTTCGTATTTGTTGCGTTTGTCATATTTTTAATTTAATTGTTAAGGAATGGCTAAAATCCATATAAGGGTAGTTAGTAAAAAAAATATGTAGACTCTTAACTATTAGGATCTCCCCTAGTAAAAAGTAAGTGTTCGATGCTTTATATAATCAAAATAGATGAAAAGCAAGAATATTTATCACAAATATAGGAACTCGACTTATTTTATGGTACAATCTTGTGAAGGTTACAAAAATTACAATACTGCTTATTATAACGACGGACACTCACGATCCAAAATTTGATTACAAGATCATGATTGACAAATTTCACTTCATGTAAGAAACTTTTATATATTTTTTAAATACTGGAATGCATGTTCATATGTATATTATCTGTCCATCCACTCATCCTCATTCATTTTTATTATATTGTTAATAATTTCAGTACATATAAAACATTTTCCTTTTTTTTTTATGATATCGTAGTAATGATAATGGTTAAATTGAAAATTATTGTGAGGGATTGCGTATGTTGTTTCCGTTGGCTTAAGTAATGGACCAAAATATTAATTGAAATGGTACAAAACATAATGTAACAAGAATTTCAAATAAAATAACTTTTGGATCTCAGGTTACACATGGTAATCTGGAGAAAATTGTGTGTGTGAATGAGTTATACACCAAAAAGAATGGTAGGAAAGTTCAACAACCCCCCGTAGCAAGGGCTACTCCATCGTTCCATGACAACAATGATTTATGGAGTTACCTATATTTATCTTTTAAGTAAAGCAGCTAATGTGTTTTTCAGGCCAAGATAGAGGATTTCCCTACCATGATATAAAATGGAATGTGTACAAGAACAAGAAATAATGCGTTAACCTAAAATAAAGAGAATCTACCTAGGGGTGGCAAGCCCCTCCCTTACTTCATTTTTATTTTTTTGTCACAACTCTACCTTCTCAATCTACAATTCTTACAATCTCCATATTAGCTCTTTTATCGTGCAATCATAAGTTTTATTTTATTTTTTAAATTTACTTATTTGAGTTATTTTTGTCCAAATCTAGTATAAGTTATATTATTCTACGTCTTTCTTTACCCATTAATCCATATACTATTCCAAATGGATTGTAGCAGATTGTCGAAAACTGATGACTCCAATAAATATATGTTTCTCATATATTTTTGAGTTTTGATTAGATAAATGTTCTAACATTTGACGAGTGTCATATTGCAAGAGGCAAAATGAACATCACAATTAATTTTTCTAAACTTACTAGAAAAAATTGTACACGAAATATTTTCTTCTTGTACAATTTTAACTCCACCTCCATAAAAGGTAGCTGATCTCAAGTCCCAAAAAAGGAGGAGAATTTGAAGCACTCGAGCATTCAAAATAAGCAACGAAATAAAACAAATTAGTAATCCAATTTGAAAGGAAATTTCAATTTAAATACTCAGCTTTGGTGAACCTAAAAAGAAAGGGGATAGACTCAACCTAAATCTCATAGACTGAAAATTAATAGTTGAGCTATCTCAGTAGCTACTACAGCAGAACCAATAGAATCAAACGTCCCTCCTTTTAAAATAAAGTAAAAAAGGGTAAGATTCCCTTGAGGCAGAGACATAAATCTCAAGGCGCTTTGAGAAGTAAGCTTCAAAATAGTAATAAATAATTTTAGATAATATATAAAATTACAAAGTAAGCTTATAATAAATCAGACACCATATTAAAAATCCATAATAAAATAAATTAACAAAATCAATAGTTTAGCTAGCTAATATATACAAAATGAATAAATAAAAAATTTCAAAAAGGCAAGACCAGTGACACTGATAAATGTCCAAAAAATGCATGCAAAACAAGCAAACAACCTAGTCGTCTTGAGACACAGCGCTGAAGTGTGAGCTTTATAAAGGATGAGATTCGAGTCATTTTGTGAAAGCTCAAGTAAAGCGGAGTTTAAGGTAAAAGATTTAACTAGTTTTTTTTTTTAACAGTGACAATATGCAAAAGTATAGATGTAAATAGATTCATTCGGTCTTCAACCTGAACGCTAAATGAAGACCATAAACATGATGACATAACGGAAAGAACTTGAAGAAATTATTGGACCCGCTATTATTTCGACAATTTATTGAATAATCGAACTAAATTAAGGTCTTAAAGAACGAAAAAGTTTACCTCTTGGACAATATTAGCAAGAATATGTTACCTTTGACTTACCTAATGCTACTGACATCTCAAACAAAAAGAATTTATAAGTATTAGCATTCAGTTGCCACTTGAAAAAGAGCCCATTAAAGAACCAAATGGCCCATTCATGTATCTGTTGTTGCAGACATGTGATTCCTGTGTGAATTGTGTGTAAATCTCTCTCTCTCTCTCTGTGGAATATAAGGATCATGTTGCCCCACGGGCATGGTGCAGTGATAAAGCATGAAGGTTCTCTACGAAATATTGAAAATTCGAATTCTCACGACAATCGAAAGGCAACATTTATATGTTGAAAAGCAACATCTATGTTGGAAGGCAAGGTCCACGGGGAGAAGAACCGCCGAATGTTCGACCCAAGTGTGT
>CAIGRP010015823.1:0-54331 GCA_903798385.1 Fraxinus cuspidata
GAAGAAGAAGAACAGGAGGAAGAACGAAGAAGATGAACCAATTACCACTACCAGGCGCCGCTCCGGCCATCTTCTTTCGGCGGAGCCTAGCATACGCGGCCGCCCCCCGGCCGGGTGCTGGGTCCGCCACTGTACTCAATGATGCATTAGTTTACTTTGACTAGAGAAATCGACCATGCAAAAACCCCAACACACTAATTTTGGAGTAGTAAATTTAAAAAGACCATGAACTAGTTCATTAAACTCAATACTTCTAGAATCTGTGTCGTGCATGTAACCTACGAAATCATTGGGCCTTATTTTAATATTTCGAAGAACGCAAAATGCAACCTCCACATTCAAACTCATGATTGCCAATACTCAAAACCACAACAAGATGAGCTCATTACAAAGAGCAAGACAAAATTGTGTAGTAATACAGTGCCTGAAAAAAATAAATAAATACATTTAGTAAATGTAGCCATGGATCATAGAGAAATAAGACATGTTCAGCGCAATTTACATATATTCAAGTAGTTCTAATATCCTCATATTTTTGTGTATTCGAAATTGAGAGGCATTGATGGTAAGATTTTAACAATATTTGCTTCGAAACTATTGAGATCATTGAAAATTTTGAGGTTAATCAAATTAAACTAAGGTATCAAATACTCAAATACCATGAATTAGCCCAACATTATCGCAAAATGCATCACGTATGATAAAACTATGAAGCGTCGAAGTTATGATTATGTATGTGATCATTACGAGGCACTACTTGGAGGATTCCAACAATGGAAAAAACCTATTTTAATAGACAAAACTACCCATTTCGAAATTCGACGTTTTATTCTATCAGAGATGACTTGTCCTTATTTCAAGATTACGAATTTGATTAAAACCAAAGGTCAATGTTCCCACCCGTCAAGGCACATAATAATTGCACTATCGCAACAATAAGCATTGACATCGAGTGTGTTATTTATTTTCCTTTAATAAGAAGATATTTTTCGTCGCCCGCGAGTAAATACCTCAACCACAAGTATGACATTAGAGCCCAAGTCGTAACGAATTACTACATCATTTTCCCTCGTAACTACCAAATATTTTTCACCTAGAGCATTCCAAAGAGTACATCTCAATTGCACTAAACCATGATCCCCAACATAATTGAAATATAGTGCAGCAAGAGTTGTTGTAAACCCTAAATGTACCTTATTTGGGAGATGTGGATATGAATGACATCGAGACACGAGAACAAAGTAGATAATGACATTGATCACTATGGTAGGAACCACGAAGAGAGGATTCGTGTCTTATCGTCGTTCTCGCCTTTCCAAATGACATCACTTGGTAATCTCACAAAGTACGACCTAGTCATATAAGATGACAATTTTCAATTCCATTACTAAAGAGAATTTTCGTAGCAAAAGCTATGCAAGAATAAATTTATTTCATTTACTTTTAAAAAATATAACACAAAATAGTCTTTACATTATATTCTCTATAACAGTATTATTGTGGCCGATGCTTTTAGCAGCTACTAAATCCAAGTCACCGTCGTTTATATCACCAAAGAAATTCCAAAACCTTTGATATATATATCAAAAGGTCAAATTCAGAAACATAGCTTGAAAAAAAGACAAATATAGAGAAAATATAGAGAGAGAGAGAGAGAGAGAGAGAGAGAGAGAGAGAGAGAGAGAGAGAGAGAGAGAGAGAGAGAGAGAGAGAGAGAGCTGTATTTTAATAACCTTATACATATCAAAAGAATAAATATTACTTCTAGCACCGGTGATAAACACCAATCTACATATAGTATGTAAGTGTTATTAATTGATAGATTAACTTAAAAACCTTGTCACTTGTATACTACCGAAATTGGTACTATATAGTATTACTCTATAGAGAAAGAGTCATTTAAAAAATGGTCAATAAAGTTTAAGAAACATTTCAAATCGATCCTTCAAGTATTTTTTATTTATTTAGTCCCTAACGTTTAAAATAAGGTTACATAATTGGTCACATTTGTCAGACCTATTAACGAGATAACTGATGTAGTAGTCGATAAACCTTGATGTGGACAAATGGCTGCTACAGTGAATATTCGTTGCAACCTATTTCAGCTTTGTCACGACATTTTTATTGTTTATTGATGGAGATAAATTGGAAAGGGTTGAAGGGAGCAATTCGAGATATTTTGGTTGAATGTGATGTTTTTTCTTCTAAGAATCACTTTTTATTTGGATATTTATAATTTCATAATATGGACACTATAATCATTCGACGATGTCAAGACTATGGTGCTATATTGAATCTTTAGTGGATGTTGGTAGCAAGGTGACCAATTATGTAGCCAAATTAATTTTAACGATTGAAAAGATTAGAAAAATATTAAAATAATCAATTTAAAATATCTGCTGAACTTGAGTGACTTTTTGTAAAATGAAGTCTATAGAAAACGGGAATTAGAGTAGCTAGCTGGACATGAACAAGTGCCAACAAAACTTGAACACTAAAAATATAAAATATAGGTGCAAAACATAGTATTCCACATGTAGACGCAATTGAATGTCTAATTTATTGGTTGTCTTGAATTAAAACTTGATTCGACTCCAAGACTTCAGGTAACATATGATACCATACAATTATTTTGATTATATACGTTATTTATTTATTATTAATTAATTAATGATAAGGAAAGGTGTTAGTTTCACCACAAACTTTTTTATTTTGTGCTAAATCAATTGCCCTATAAGTGAAGCACTTTGAATTTTATATATGCATGCTTCAAGTTGCGTCTTCATAGTGCTAAGAGGATCTCTTGTTCGAATCATTTTTCATTGATAAATTGTAGTTGTTTCCAAGTTGCTTCTGGGACACGTTGATGAACAATTAATTTGGACGACGAAGATGAAAAAGATATTAAGATTTGAGGTTTCATCTTAAAAGATCAATTTTATTAAGAAGAGTAGTACAAACCCTTATAAATTGGTCTATCTTTTCATCTTTATTCGATGTGCGATTTTATCCCTTAACATGCTCCCGTAAGATGGTAACTCGTTTGGGCAGATCAATCTTGAAATTCGTGTGCTTGATTTTTTTAGTCTTAATCAAATCGAATCGCTCGTTTGAGCTTAATGAGCTCTGATATCATGTTAAGATTTAATGTTCTATCTAAAATATCAACCTTATTAAGAGCAGTAATCAAAATCCTTATAAATTGGTCTATTTTTTCATCTTTAATCGATGTGTAATTTTATCCCTTAACATAATACCATTAGTTTATAGTGAAGCAAGTTTTGTCGAAGGTACAAGTTTAGACGTCTCTAATAATTATTATATGTAAATACAAGCACCGTCATGACAATTAATATTAGTTTGTTACGAGTAACCGTTCAAATTAAAGTAAAACAAAAAACTATAAACTCGAAAATTAATTGAAATTCAATTTTGAAAAGATAATAATTTGTCCACCTTAAAAAATTCCATTCTGAATACTCTCTAGAACTAATTCATTCAACTAAACTTAAAAATGGAGAAAGAGTTTGTACCCTCAAGAATTTTCGATACCATGTATATAGTTTCTTTCTTTGAATAATACGACAAAAAATGTAACAACTTTTAATTCCATCGACTCACTACGTGTACTGGTTTCTGTCCACAGTTTAATTCTTGGAAAATATCAAGCGGAAATATAAATATGATTCTCAAATTAATTAGTACGTAAGCGGAGAAATTAATAGCAATACGTAAGATCCTGTTTATGGATCACAAGCAAGTTGATTATATTTTTGCGCAAAATATATATTTTTCTACAATAATTTGCAAATGTTTCGTAGAAACAAAAGCATACAGATTCTTTTAGATTATGAATTTTCGTCATAGGAGTATATATATTAAGAGAATGTTTGTTGGAAATTAAAATTAGATTTTTAGTAGATTGTGATAGAAATTTTTAAAATGTGTGGTTGAAAAGTTGTGGGATCCATGAAAGATGTGATTAATATTGATTGTTTGACTTTGACTTAGACTAAAATCAGATTTTAATTCGGACCAAACAGGGGCTAATTGTTAATGCAACTGTATATTTTCTACAATTAAACACGTTAATATTTAATAAGCAACTGTTTGATACCCTCGGAAGACATTACACTCGATGTATGGTCAATGATTATAGTGCTTTTGCATTAGATTGTACTCTCCATTTTCGACAAAGTAAGTGTACTTTCTTTACTTTATATCGTATTTTTATCATCCCGAGCTGTCATGACTATGAATGGGAAAATTATAATATAAATAAAATCAAGTCATTTTGTCTGTAGCTAAAATACATTTCTATATATATATATATATATATATATCTAGAAATAAACTCAATCAATATAACTTACAACGCTAATCTTTGAATAGATTAAGATTAGATTTGATTGTAGTGCGACTATGGAGCAGGCAATCGCGTAATATTATTGTTGTGTGGATGGTGCTCAATTATTTCAACATAAATATTTATGTAATTGCTATGAGCCTACATGACATGAGCTACTTGAACAATTATTCTATAAATCAAGTTCAACCATATCCAAGATTTTCCCAACTTTCTTCTAAATTAGATATCATCACAACAGTTCATTGTCGGGGTTGTTCCACTGGCCACCGTGACATGCTGAATCCGTCACTTTCACTAATACAACTTTTATCATTTATTTTTTCTTTTGTTGCCTAGCTAAAATATTTATTTCTTTCTCTCACTGTTATATTATCTCGCAGTTGTTTATAATTATCAATGTTCAAACACTTTATTCTGCATGATTATGAAAATGACGAAATATTAAAAAAAAAAAAAAAAAAAATCTGGTACATCCATGCAGGAATTAGCTACTACTAGCAAGTCAAGTGTCGAAAATTGGTGCATTAACTTCCTTTTATTCATCGAGGAGATTTCTCACCAATTTAATTTTTGATTGGTAATATGAAGATTTCTCACTTTATTCTTCATCAAGTTCATGACGACCTGCAGTACTACTAATAACATGGGAATTAAAATTTTCTTTTTTGAGTATTCCAAATATATACCTAATTAACATAGAGAAAACCCTTTAATTCGTCAAGGGGCAGCTAACTTTCCGTACTGAATTATTTGGGTATAGCCATAGGATATATAAGAATTATATGTTTATGAACTCTTGATTCTTAGACAAACAAAATCCATATGAACAACGAAACTCATAAAGTATTACTAGTTGATGAAATCATGATCCATATATAGAATCTTGTGCTACCAAGAAGGTAACAGGTGGGACTATTTCCAATGCCACATCAGCTGAATTATTAAGCGACTGTGATTTTAGAAGATTTTGAAAAAACAAATTAATTAAATATAAAATTAAAAAGGTGTAAATTCGTGTAATTAAAATTAATTATTATAATATACCCCAAACTTGAACTTACGAAAATCTGTCTTTTATGACGGGGGTAGGTTCAAACAAAACCAGGGAAAGGGTCCCTCTAAATAGTTGGCTGTAAAACCATTGGCTTAAATCCGCGCTCAGTTCTTGTTTCTACTGACAAGGAATAATCCAAGGAAGCTTTTTGTTCAGAAAATGACTGCATTAGGAAGCTTTTTTTGAGTTTCGAAAACATTTTAAGGAGTTTTGGTAACGTGTTAAAGATGAAAATACTTTCATGTAACTTAGCAGGTTAAAACTGTCAATGATCATTATATTTTCAGCGTTGTTATCTAAGAGTAATTGAACTTTAAAATTTTATGAATAGATAGTTTCAACAATGTTTCCATTCATCACGGTATTTCATCCTATTTGAAAATTTATGGAATGCCAATTCGAAATTGTGTATAAAAATTATGTGCTTTTGAAATTAAGGAATCGATCAAACTCGACATTTGCCTAGCGTACTCAACTTTTTTATAGAAAAATTGAGTTTTGCACATTAAACTCAATATTTGTCTGGTATACTTGATTTTTGTATATCAAACTCGAGACTTGTCCAACAAATTCGAGATTTTACCTATTAACTTGCTAGCACAAATTCGAGATTTGCTTTGAGATGCAAATCTCCAATTTTGATTCAGCGCGTAAAATCTCGAATTTTCAAGAAAAGGTTGTTGATCAAATTACCCTTGGATAAATCTCACGAGTGAATTGCACACTATCATTTGATGGAATGAGATGCCAGAAGCGATTTATGATCGATTTAGGAGCTAAATGTGAAAAATGAAACAATGAAGATGATTTGCAATAAAATATTATTTTAGTACAAAGCCAGCCGGTAAAGGGACGCAAATGTATTGTATGTATTACAGTAGCAGTTACACCCTATTCCTGACCTGACGAATACGCTAACCAACAATGAACTAGCAGACAAAATGGCTCAGACAGAGAAAAGAGGTTTTGAGGCCAATCTATGGGCTCACCAGCTTGTGAGATTGCGCAAAAACCAGTGTTAATTTCTGATATAAAAACCGCTGCGGTTTTGGCCTCTGCTTAGAATTTCGCCACGTTCTGTCGGCAATTAAATATCACGCCTCTGTTAAAAAGAAAGGGGTTCAACTCCAACCTTGAGGGTATCTCATCATTTTGTCCCTAGAGCATTGTGAAGAAGGTAAATTGTGGGATGCGCCTCATCAGGTCGGGTACAAATGTTGTCATACTAGTGCCCCACAAAGAGTCAAATTTCATACCTTTTAAGAAGCAAGAATCGAACCCCCACACCGTGACTGTCGGTTCAGCAGAAATTATCTCACTCATATCATTTGCACAATTGAGTTATGCCCTATTAGGGCTAATATCACACCTCTGTAGCTCTACTTGCTAATAGCTTAAGCCTTAACTTGAGTTTTAATTAATCTTTGAAATTTGAAAATGGTCGGCAAACGTATATGCTGAGAAAACAAAAACCCTAGATATAAAATTTATTTTTTTGTTCAACTACTCTTCTAAAAGCTCAAGACGATATAAATAATCATATAGTTTTTATTTTCAGCATGTCCCTTTCATATAAAAAGGATCATATGTGCATCATCTAAATGTTTAATATGTGCATAATTTTATTAAATAATTTTCTCAAGACTAAAAGCACAATAATTTCATTTTGTTAACAGGTTTTAAAATTTCATCTTAAAATGTCAATTTATAAATAATTCATGTCGTTCTACGTTGTTTCTTTACCTTTTACACATCCGGTTGCTGGTTTGACAAAACTAATCATTTGACTATTCATTTGAAATTTTAAATGTAATGAATTGGTTGTTTGCTCTTGTTGAGCTTTGGTTTAATTTTGAACTACTTATATATAAAGGTTTAAGCTAATAGTCTATTTGGGAAGTGATTATAATTTACTCATTTATGGTCAAACATACTTTTATCCACACATTTTAAGGATCTAAAGTGGTTAAAATTGATAGTCCTAAATAGCATGAACTTTCATGAGATATAGATAATCCTATTCATTTTTATGTCGATTAAAGGTGGAATAAAATTGTTTATCCGATAGATACTAATGATATTATCGAACTTTATAGTCTTTTTTTTTTTTGATGTTTTAGTAAGTCGCATTTTGTGCCTATTTTGGTGCGCACGTCTTTGTTTCGATAGGTCGAAACTCTATATGATGTTTTGCACTAGTAAATCACAATGTTATCGTATTTGTATGCACTAGCTTGTAATCAGAAGGAATATAATTATACAAAGGACAATCAATGCCTTTCTAGTGGTGGACTTTATGCATGCCAGTTTTAGTATTTGCTGGATCAATTTTCAAATCTCCTATAACTCCTTGTTAAATTTAGGTGGAGGTTTAAGAGCCCCTTCTTTGTATTGATGACATGTTATGACTTTTCCTTTTAAAAATAAATAAATAAATAAATAAATTTGTAGTTCCATTAATGGCCATAAGCTGGCAATGGATATGCCCTAGACCCTCACGTAACCGTTATTCGTGGAACAATAGTTAGTGGTCCTTAAAAATATAATTTCTTCACTATTATTGTTTTTTAACGCTTGATTACAACCATTTGCCCTTAGAATTAGTATATACAACTTATACTTGTTTAATTTATAGTGAAAATTTTGATTAATCATAGTGCGCATGTGGCTTAGATTCTTCCTAGCTTGGTTTACATAGTAGACATTGCACTTATCGTAATATACCTTCTAGAAAATACACGTTTTTCTCAAAATTACTTGGCTATAGGGTTTAATATATGATCATGACACAATTGGTGCAGGACGTAGAAATGAAGCAATTAATTCCCTTATGAAGCGAACACACCTTTCCTTCAACTACGTTTGACGAATCACTATTAGGCCTTGCAGCGTTGAATTGTGAAACATTAGAATTATATATAAGCACACACACGTTGAACTATTTCATCTAAATATTTATATTTAATTTGCAACATATCTTTTGCTTTTAGGGACCCTCCTACTATTTTTTCTTCTTCATCAAATGTGTTTAGGACATGTAGTCATGTATAATTTTTATATACGAGTGACAATTAAATTTGAACTTTAAGACATTTAAGTGTTGTCATATTATATTGAAAAATTTTATCTAAAAGTTTAGATCGTAAGAAAAATAATATTTAAGAATAATGAGTTACATTAACTTTTCAAAGCGATAATAAATATCGTGTTAACATGTACATATAGATACATCGATATAAAGTAGATTAGGGCTGATAAAAAATAGTGTACAAAGACTAAAATGTCTAAGCTCTTATGCTTTAGTCAAACTATACTGATCAATTTTTAGAGAAAATTGCAGCAGCGATCCTTGACTTCATAAATTTTATCACAACCTTTATTTTGCGCCGTCCACATTTTCAAACCTTTCAAAAATATGCACCTGAGTTCAAATTGATGGAATTTGGCCGTTAATTGTCCAGAAAAATCAAAATTTCATCAATTTTGATCAAATTAAAAAGGTAAAATGGAAACTTTCCATTTTCCTTACATTAAAAAAGTTTAAATTAAAAAACCAAAAAATAAAAATAAATTAAATAAAAAAAAAAAAACAAGTCCACCACTATCGACTCTTCTTCTTCCCAAAATAGTCAACCACCACTGCCCACCGCCGCTTACAACATGCACCACCACCCGTCATCTCCTACAACAGCCACCACCACCCGACTCTCCTTCCTCCCCAAAATCAGTTCACCACCACCGTCCGTGAGTTTTTTTGCCATCCCTACCAACACTCGACTCTCTTTCTTCGCCTAAACATCCTGCAGGAAGAAGTTGAGATTATAACTTACTATAAAATCCAAAACTCAGATAAATAATCAAATGAAAAAATTAAGAAAATTGATATTTGGGATGGAAAAATTGGAAGGATCTTATTGTGTTCGACGGTCTAACCCTAGGGATTGACACTAGGGTTTTTATGGATGAAAGTGAGATAAGGCATCGGAGTTGGTGCCGATGTTGGGTAGCACTATTGATGATTGATTTCCAGGTGAGGGGAGGGTGGGTACTAGCGTTTGTTTTTTTTTTTTCTAATTATTTATTTATTTATTTATTTAATGTGATAATTAAAAAATTATCATTTTACGTTTTTTAATTTGGTCAAAATTAATCAAATTTTGACTTTCGGTCAACTAACGGTCAAATGGATCATCCATTTGGACTCCGGTGCATATTTTTAAAAACTTTGGGACTGTGAGTGGTACAAAATGAAAGTTAGAATAAAATCTGCGAAAAAATGAAAGGTTAGAGTCTACTGCAGCAATTTTCTCTTTAATTTTTATGCATATATTGTATTCGTGTATTCTTTTAAGGGAAGAGACGTATAGCATAAGCCAAAATTATTGATTAAGAAATACTATGATTGTATATATTTTCCTACTTAATTCTGTGATGTGATCCCTTGCTACTTTTATTGTTTTACTTATTTTAAATAATTCCTAGAGTACGTTTTGACAAATAAAACAGAATGAGGTTGAGATCATCAGCCTTGACTAGTGGAACTATATGAATACATACATGAATATAAATGAATTTTTTTTTTTTGTTGATAACTGTATTTTTTTTAAGAACTAGGTTCACAATTATTTTTTATGATAAAAGTATCGTGATTAAAAGTGAAATTTCTTATAGTGATATTTCGGTAGATTATTAATTAGGGAGATATTCACAAGTCAGTCATTAAATATGGACAATTCAATTTTCAAATTGGAAGTTCAAAATTCAAAACTCAGGTATTAATAATTAATTAAAAATATTTTAGTAATTAAATATATTAAGGTCACAGTTATAAAATTAATGGCCACATGTGCGCATTTATAGATCACAATATCACATATTATCAAATTAATTGATCACAGATTATTTCATCGGTCACAAATAAAAAAAAAATTATATGTCACAATTTATTTGTTGATCATAGATTTTTAAATTAGTTGGTCACAAATTATTTTTTAGTCACAAATTATCGAATTTTTAGGGCAATTAAATAGTGGTCACAGATAATCAAATAGTTAGTCATATACACCAAATAGTGGGTCACATTCCACTACTACTACCACCACCACGACCACCACTGCCACCGCCACCACCGCCACTTGCAACCACCCTCACCTCACCACCACCACAACACCACCACCACCACCACCACATCCAATTAGCTACCACTATCAAATTTACGGCCACCAACAACCATCACTATCACACCACTACCACAACCATTAACAACCCAATAACCAAACAAATCACCAACGATTAAAACAACCAAAAAAATCAAAAAAAAAAAAAATATGTGACCTATTGCGGTTGCACAGCGCCTCTGCTGTGCATGAGTGGATGGAGCGCCTTTGTGAGGTGGTGCTCAACGTGATGCTCAGAGAGAGAGAGAGTGAGAGTGCAATTATCTTTTATAGTGTGTATGTTGCCACTATGAGCCCCGTCATCTCTGACAGTGGGTGGAGTGTAGCTAAGACGCTAAGCGCGATGCTCCGAAGTGAGAGAGAGAGAGAAAAGAAAGTGTGTGCGGCGATGGTTTACGACATGTGCGATATTGTTGTGTGTGTGGACGGTCTCCGATAGTGGGTGTCTCATCGTCGCTCGTTGAATTAAGGAGGGTGTCGATAGATGGAGAGAGTGAGAAGATAGAAGATGGAGTGTAGGGTTGGCAAATGGGCGGGTTCGACGTGGGGCAACCCCCGCCCTGCCCCACCACTCCCCCACCCCGTCCCTCCCAGCCCAGCCCGTTTGGGGCAGGTTTTTTTGCCCCTTTCGAGATGGGGTGGGGTGTTTTTTTTGCCAACCCTAATGGAGCGTGAGGGGGAGAGTAGAATGAAATGATTTGAAGATTTGGAATTGAATTGTATTGAGATATTTAATATTTAATTATTATATTAATACTTGATATCTGAACAAATAAGTTTCATATTTAATTTGTGAATTGTAATCTTAAACACCTTTTCATGTAATTTCTACTATTATTTGACTAAACATGTTAGGCCGGTGTAGACCCAACAAAACGGCCTCTCCAACTCATTTGAAATTTTCATCAAACCAACTAGCCAATTTGTGAAAAGGTGTTTTCATCGGGCCACATCTCATCAATTTCTTGTAAAAACATTTTTGTCTTTATGCAATTTTTTTTTCTGGTTTTATATATATATTTTTTGGGAAGTAATAGTGCTGAAGTTTATGCGTGCAACGAACCTGACAGGTCTATTTTGCTAATTCCATCCTTTTCGGTTCACATAAAATATTAATATCAAAGTCAACAATTAATTATAACAATACATTTAATGGAATCTACAATTTTTCAACTAACTTTTATGAAGATTTACTGAAAATATACTTTTTATCTAAACCAAACAGGGGCTAAGTTGCTTTGCAAAGTTGATTTTTTGAAAAGTTACTCTAAAAAGTGATTTTTATGAAATGTGTAGTCATAAAATATTGAAAAGTTAGGAAAGAATATGAAAAATAATAATTCCTTAGAATGTGTAGTTGAAAATGTAATTTTAAATATTAATCAAACAAGGACTATGATGTATGATCATAAGCAAAATTCGGTGAAAGAGACATAAAATCACCTTTAGAGAGTGAATGAAAGATGTAAAAAGCTGATTCCCTTTTAATTACGATTAAACATCTCCGCTATTAATGTTGGTCTCTAATAATACGAAAACATTATTTCAAAAGTAATTTCGTTTGTAGAAAAGAGTTGATGTCTTCTTGTTTATTAATTAAGAGTTAAAGCTCCAATGCATAAAAAAATTTAGCTTATGTACAGTAATTTTATAAATCAAAATATAAAGATGAATAGTAATGAATTACCAGAAGTGTGTGTGTGTGTGTATATTAAAAATACAAATAATAGATAGACAGCTTTCTCTCTTCATATCCCTCCCTATATATATGCCACTACATTTTATCAAGTTGTGTAACCTACTTATAATTCAACCTCTGTGTGTGTGTGTGTGAGAGAGAGAGAGAGAGAGAGAGAGAGAGATGGAGTTGTATAGTGAACAATATAGTTTGTTGGAGGAGTTACTAGGTCTAACAGGTGCAGTTGGATTGAATGATGAATTATGCACCAGTGGCAGTGGCAGTGATGAATGGATGAATTTTCATACTTTAACAAATCCCGCAACCACTACTTATACTTCCTTTCAGGATTATTCTCTACCTGTTGATCAGAGCCAGAGTTACTCAGTTTTCAATGAAATCTATGATTTATCACCTCCACTTGAATTCCCTCCTCAACAACATTATTCTCTTTTTGGTAATGATTATATTCTTCATCAGAATTTGGATTCGCGTAAATTTCAAGAAGCTGATCAGGTGCCTGCTACTTTCAACAGTCCAAAAACAAAGATTAATAAGATGGTGAAGAAGCTCAATGGACAGCCTTCCAAGAATCTAATGGCTGAAAGAAGGAGAAGGAAGCGCCTTAACGATCGCCTTTCAATGCTCAGATCAGTTGTTCCCAAGATAAGCAAGGCAATTTTACCTCGAGATTTTTCAAGATTTTTTTTTTTTTCAAAGTCAACTTACCATCTTTTATCTTTTTCTTTGACAGATGGATAGAACCTCTATACTTGGTGATACTATAGACTATGTGAAAGAGCTGCTGGAGAGAATTAATAAGTTGCAAGATGAAATTGAAGATGTGGGATCAAATCAGCTGACCCTCTTCAAGGATGCAAAGCCTAATGAAATGTTAGTGAGAAATTCACCCAAGGTACATATATCTGCAAGATTTTATTCTAACAAAAAATGATTTTTTTTTTTTTTATTACGGACTGAGTGTTATATAAGTGAATGCAGTTTGATGTAGAAAGAAGGAATGGTGCAGATACAAGAATAGAGATATGCTGCGCAGGGAAGTCTGGGTTGTTGCTGTCAACCCTGAGCACTCTAGAGGCATTAGGCCTTAACATTCACCACTGTGCCATTAGCTGCTTTAATGATTTTGCAATGCAAGCTTCATGTCAGGTACTAAATCTCTTGTTTTAATTGTCCATCTAAATGTCTAATACCATACTAGGCATTAGGATTAGGTTCTAACAATAGTTAAATGTAAGTGCAGGAAAAGGAGCAGAGAGCAGTTTTAAGTTCGGAAGACGTAAAGCAGGCACTTTTTAGAAATGCAGGATATGGAGGAAGATGTCTTTAATTACTACTACTTTGTGGTGGATTCTGATTCTGAATCTCTGTATTATCTTTTCCAAAATAAGTGGTTTCCGTAAAGGAGGCAAATAATTACTTCTTTTTTTTTTTTGGTTTTTCCATCTCAATCAACCAGAACCAGTAGTTTGTTACGCGAACTGCTGCACGTACTTTGGGGCTATCTTTATTTTTATTTTTATTATTTTTACGTTTTCTTAAGCGATGTATCTTACAATATATTCAATTGGAATTGTTTTTGAGATGATGAGAACGAATTCAGGTTAATAGTTATATGGGAAATTTCTTTATGCCAATTGCAGTTTTGATTAAATTTAAGGTTTAATTGGACGGGGAGTTTATTTCCTTAATTTGTCATATGAGATGTTGCTCCCGATTAAACCTAAAAGTTGGAATTATCATCATTAATTACATTCATCACTCTTCAGTATTTTCACATAATGATACTTGATCAAACATGCTTTAGCAACATGTACCATTGTTCTTTTTTTTTTTGGCTCGTGTTATACTTGCGAAATATTCCTTTACTGGGCTTCATCAAGCTTAATAGGGAAAAAAAAAGTATTTTATTTTGTTTTTATCTGTATTCAAAATCTTTATCTGCAGGGCTGCTGATGAAGATGGATAAGTGATGTATATATTGTCGAATTGTTATCTTGGTTAATTGATGTATGTTATTAGTTTAGGTGCCTTTTACAATTTATTGGAAGTTGAGGGACCAAGATTGGAATTATGAATAGAATCATTTCTATTTTATTTAATCAAAACACAGTAGACCATTTATTCATACCAAAACAAAAAGTACAAAACTTTGGAAGAAGACATACGACCTAACCTCTAGCTAAAATTGTACGAGTCTGGGTGTTAAAGAAAAAAGTAACTGTACTTGACTACGTGTGCCTTTATCATGGTCTTATCATCATATGCTCGAGTGACATATTTTGTTGGCTAGTATTCTTTTCCATAATTACTTTCCTCGTAATAGTCATGCTAGAATTTCATTCCTCCTCAAACTCTCCCGTTGCATAAGCAAAGTCCTTTAGTAGGAATATAGGCATCTACAACTACCCTAAGAAAGCACCATGTTTTGCTAATCAAGCTAGCTTTCTTAGCAATGATTTCCGAATTAGTTACCTTATCATTATTTTTACTATACGAAGAGGATGGCTTATTGGAATCCATCCAAAATTCCATGTACCAACTCCTAACTCCACTACTTACCGAAATTAGCTACTATAACTTTTAAAGTGGTTGAGAATGCCGTTCTTGAGATGTGATTTTCCTACGTCACTGAAAAGGGACTAGAGATTATTATGTGCCGAACTCTCAGAATTAGATCCAAAATAATCCATTGGCCATGAGTACTCATTTCATGGATATTTTTCTATTCATTCCCAAATGTTGCACCAGATTTATATGCATTACTAGCCAAAACAGGATGCGAGATTTTTGGTCCAAATTAATTTGTTTCCCATTTTGACATAGTTTTAGCACCATTACTCAATTCTGCCTTGAATAGTGATAATTCTCTTCACCATCTCCAACTTCTTCAACCAAATTTGTGAGTTTATCAGTCTAATGTAACTAAAGCTCCCCCACCCCTAGTGACCACATGTTTGTACGAAAACATCCTAAGAAAAACGATATGTTTGTACAAAATAAATTTTCCATTCATTTTTGTTACAGGCCTCCACATCATCCACCACATGTTGGGTGATGGTGAACAAATTGAATTCATCCGTGACGAGTAGACGAACTAGACTCATCCCCCACGTGGTGGACGAACTGCACTCATCTGCCACGTGGCGGATGCTAAAGCCTACACTTCGCATTGCTTCGTCGCACCTTAAACGGATCGACCATAGGGCTAATTGAAACCAATTTCGAAGTGATGAGACAATAAGATACCCAGAGCGCAACTACAAATTATGCCACTTTGACCCTATGTACTAGAAGATCTTTTATGTAAAGATCTTAAAATCAAATTCTTAAGACTGATTGATGGGATGCCATGTGTTAGACTCCAAAACGTCAAGTCAAGCGTTACTATGCCAAGAATTAGAGCTAGCATCTGCTAGGCCATGAAGCCAGTAGTTGGCGAAGTAGTTAAACTCCTTCGTTTGATCAAAGTTGTTGATGTAGTTCTTCACCGACACCTCAGCCACTATCTTCACTTCAGCCATCAAAGATTCTATCTCTTCTTTTTGGGCTTTAGTCAACATCTTAAACTCGGCTTTATCCTTATTGGCCCCCTCCATGCCTCTAAGGTGATCCGTTGATAGGACTGATCAATCCACTTAGTCAAGGCTGCCACTTGAGAAACAGACTCATGGAGTTTAATCTTCAGTTGGTTCGCACGTATTTTAGCAGCATCCAACTTCATCTCTGCCTCAGCCCTCTTTATTTCAGCTTCCTCCGCATCGCTTTTAGCCCTCCTAACCTCCTCCTCCCATTTCTTCGAGGTCTCTAGCGTTTGGCTCAATTTCTCATCCCTTATACGGAGGTTCCGAACCAAATCCTTCACCGCTGTGCCTATATTTAGCACACGGGCTACGCAAGCGTTATGGCAACCAATAGATCCTCAACTTTGAGGAGTCGACGTGATCTTGCCATTCATCAGTCCAGAATTTATTGTGAACTCGAGCAAGAGAGGCGATTTTGGTAGGCAGCATCTCCAAATCTACCTCGGAAAGCTTATCTTTCTTGCTCCCAAGGAAGTCCAATAACATGTCACGAGGGAGGATTTGCAGACTTCTTCACCCTTTTTCAAAGTGGATCCACGGTTTGGCTGCCGAGGTTTGACATGGTAGTTTTCTTCACCACCATGCCCGTTTGGCGCCTCTGAAGTAGCATACCTAACCACCTCAGTAAGAATAAAAGGGGGTGGAGGAGGTTTGGCCACAATTGCAACCGAAGATGACGCCCCAAATATGCTTAATTTTCTTCTCTCTATCAGTGAAGTGGCCTTGTCCACTTCATCCTCCTCCACAGGCAACTATTTTTTGCTCAGTTGGTTCTGTTTTTCCACCTGCTTTTTATATGGGGCTGAACTGGTCTTCAAGATCTTCGCCTCAACTACAATTCGGCGAATTGTGGCAAAGTTTGGCCTCAGTGGTTTTTTCTTCAGAAAATTGTCTATAAAAAGAGTGTTAGTATATTTGTGTAGGCTGTTAAATGGAATTGAAAGTTCAAATAAAACTCACACTGGGGTGCCATCAGTCCGTTCATGGTAAAGTGTGTTCTTATCAATCAGCTCGTTGTAGCTCTGGTCTTTAAGTGTTACTGATAGATATAGCTGATGATATCCCACTGCTCTGCAAATATCTCGCACCTCAGCAATGAGCCTGCAAACAAATGAAGTATTAAGTAATAGGAACCAATTCGTAAGTTAAGACGGTTAGACAAAAGAACTTACTGGCAGAAGAGTGAGTAGTTGGAGCTATAAAAGGAGCCATGAGGTCATCCTCTATGGTGTCCTACCTCCCAGACTCCAAGAACCACGATATTCTCCACTCCTTTACAAAGGAGGGCATGTCTACCACAAAAGGGGAGTAAGACCCCAGGAGTTAAGTAATACCATTCTTTACTTTTGTCGCCTCCAACTATGCTTTTAGGAAAGTACAAAGAATGGAAGATGCTAAAGGGCATGCCGACGCTCAAGCTAGCATGACGCCATAGCATCTACGACATAACCATCAGCCCCCAACAATTTAGATGGAATTAAGTCAAAACCAGCCTATAGAGTGAAGGACTAGCCTAAAGAAGGGGTGAAAAGGAAGACTAAGACCGACCTCTAGTAGGTTTTCACTTATGGCCACGTGACTTGGCCTCGAGTAATAGGCTCTTTCATTGGGGTTAGGAAGGATGAGGTCGACGCTATCCAGAATCCTAAAAACTTTTCCACTCTTAGCTAACTTGTCCAAAGTAACGTTGTAAGGCTAATTAGAGGCCCCCCACCTAATCGAGGTACCTACAGGAGGGGTGGGAAATCTCCTTATGTTTTCTTTCGACCTGATAGCACTACATATTTCATCTGAGGAGATGACTATTGGCTCCCTCATCCCCAAGCTCCCAGATTAAGCCTTTCCTCACTCATAGACTTGGGTCGAGAAACTTCAGATGCCATTTTTTGATTTTGAAATAAAATGAAAGGGGTAAGGAAGGGAGAATTACCTGAGGATTGGATTTCGAGTGAAACAATAGTCACCGTAAGCTATCAAAAGATTGCCAGAGCTTCAGAGTACTGGCTGTCGAAAATAAGATTGTGGAGAAAGGAGATTTTTACAAAGGAAAGGGAGCCTAAAAATGAGGGGTTTGGCATATATGCAATGTCAACATGCCTCAACTGTTAGATGATCGTTGATCGCATCCTCACTGTCAAAATTCTTGATGCATCAGAACCATTGAATTCAAACGTCACGTCATAAATGGCCTTGATAAAGCAGTCTATTTCAAGCACCTACACATATGGATAGGCATTGTCCGATTCGGTTCTAAAGTGAATCGAACCAAACTTGAAATTTTCAGGTATTTAGTAAATGGAACTGTCGGTATAAATTTAATTATGGAACCGTTTGGGTTTGGTTCCATTTGGTTAAGTTCGATTCGATTTGGTTATATTCGGTTTCGAGATTCCACACAATAATTAAATTTTTTTATATTACAACAATGCTACATTAATTCGACTATTACATATTCAACCTTAATTCTTATAAAATAATGTGGGCCAATCTCGTGATATCTTTTGTACCTCTCTTTGTTGAATTCTTCATAGATTTGACTGTTAAAGTCACAGGAAAAGGAAGATAGATAGTTCACAATAATAGAACGGTAGAAATAACACTACAGTAGAATAAGAGATTTGGGTAAAAGTTAGGTCAATTTGATTAAGTTGAGCTTAGCTTAAAATAAAAAACAGTAAAATCATATTTTGGGTTTGGACTAAATTAATTAGTTAGCAATTTATTTAAACAAATAAAATATTTGACTTATTAAGATAAAAAAATTAGGAAGATTTGGTTCTACAGTTCTTGGTCTAGATTCGAGAACCAAACCAAACATGTCGGTTCTCGATTTCGATACCCGTTCAGGTATTTAACTTAAGAAGAACTGGTTCGGTTCGGTTCGATCCAATCTGGTTTGAGAATTTTATCCAGTCTTACCTGCACAAATGCGTTGTATCGAGCTCATACAGTCGCCATGATTGCCACTTATTACCCAAGCATGCCTTGAGCAAGCAACGTCCATCTAATTTTCCTTAGGAAAACACAAGAGTTTTCAAATTATTGGCACATAACCGTAGGCTGTCCAATCACTCAAGACTTCGTCTTTCTTCTAGAACTTCGCTTCTGCTACAACTTTTCTTAAAGTTGCAATCACTCTGAACTTCGTATTTCTG
Source organism: Fraxinus cuspidata (assembly GCA_903798385.1). Classification (NCBI taxonomy): domain Eukaryota; kingdom Viridiplantae; phylum Streptophyta; class Magnoliopsida; order Lamiales; family Oleaceae; genus Fraxinus; species Fraxinus cuspidata. The sequence goes on from CAIGRP010015823.1 coordinate 19,039, forward strand.
TTACGACTTCGTCTCTGCTACAATTTTTCTCAAAATTGCAATCACATAGGGTTGTCTTTTGGTTAGGACTTCGCATCACTACTTTGTCGATCAAGGCTTACCTACTGAGCCTTAGTCCCTCTACTTCATGGCTAATGCCAACGCCCATATCCCACAAAGTGCCACTCCTTTTACAGGCCACATCAACAAAACCCATGCATTGTATGAATATCCATACACAAACTTGAGGAACTATTGTTACTGGCCTCCACATCATCCACCACGTGGTGGAAGAACTCAACTAATCTGCCTTGTGGCGGGTGGACGAATTGGACTCATCCGCTACGTGGTGGAAGAACTGAACACATCCACCACGTGACGGATGCTAAGGCCCGCACTCCTCATCATTTTGTCACACCTCAAATGGATTGACTAATAGGGCTAAAACCAATTCTGAAGTGATGAGGCGATAAGATACCCAGAACGTAACTACAAATCCTGCCATGAACCACTCTACTTCTCAACTCTGGTTTACCAACTCGCTGACTTGACCGTCGGAATGCTTGCAATTGCTTCCACCCTTATCGAAAAGGCCACGAGTGACTAACCGTGTATTACAACGTGCAGGAAGGGGCTTACGTGGAGTTATATCCGTAGGTCCCGTGTGAGGGTCACTTTTCGGGGTCAACAATTTTTATTCTATTCTTGCTTAGCTTTAAATAGAAAATAATACGCAACATCTAGTCTAGAATTAAGAGCACATTTTTACTCTACATCACTAAAACTCCTTTTAAATAATGAAAAGAAATTTCAACATTACCCACTCCTACTTTAACGGACTCAAAATAAAATTACTACAAAAAGTTAAATCGTAATATTCATTCTCCTTAAAGACATTATTGTCCTCATCGGGTAGACTTTTCTACAAGAATTTATCTTTTCCTCCTTTAAAATTTATGATTTGATGCGAAAAGACATAATTGTTTGTTTTGAAATCTCAAAAGATTTATCATTTTCTTCACTTTCGTTCTATTGTCTCGAGCAGTATTTGACTTGTTAATTTTTTAGACCAATATGTTGCCTACACATTTCATATTGTTTGTGTAAGATTCTTGGAGATAAGATTTAGTAGGTGCATCTAGACGTCCCAATTAGATTGACACCTCTTTAGCAAGTCAGTGAATGTGCAACATGGTTCCCCTCACAAAAGAAATGAGTAATAGCAATATCCATCTAGGTAGCCTGACAGAGACACCAACATCCCAGGTTGGAACGATATGTGATTGAGATTGAGATCGAGATGGAGAGATATCTACAAAAAATATCAAGTCATTCTTAAGCCAAAGCTTTCTTCATACAAACTCCCTTGCATAGCATACACCAAGAGGAATAAAGTGGTACTCTTTCACAAAGTCCCTCTAAGTATGAAAGACCCTCCACAACAAGCAAGTCATGGACTCCCAAAGGCTGCTCTTTATGTGTTAATATTATGCCAACCTAGATGGGAAGGGCATTGAAACAAATCCGAACTCAAATACACTTTAGGCGGCCAATTAGATAGATGAAAAAAATCCACCACTCATCCACATAATGCCTCATTGTATCCGTGTATAATCTCAGAGTTTATTTCTGTCATAGATTGCCAAAGTAGTGAAATGACCATGGCGAAAGATTTTTTTTTTTATCTTAAAAAATGATAAAATTTCATTACGTCCACACAACCTAGAAAATTGAGACAAGAGCGAACCTTAGCCTTTGTTTGGTCAATATTTAATTTTACCACATATTTCTTGGGATCCACATTTTTTTAACCACACATTTCATCAATTTTTATCAAAATCTATTAAAACTCTAATTTTAATCTCCACCAAATAGGGGCTTAGTACTAAATACGTCTCTTATTGTAGTTTACCAAAGTTCAACTATGGTACTGTCTACTCAGTTGTGATGCCCAAATGCCAAGAATAAAGTATCCTATATGCCCTGAAACAAAGGGCTACCATAAAAACAAGCGTTGCACGAACTTTTCGCTTCCCAGCCAAAAAAGAGGAAGGCCATGGATCCTTAGCAATGCAAAGCCAAAGTCTGAAAGGAGCTTGTCATTCAAAACCTTCCAAAGCAAAATGGAACGAGGTGGAGGAATATGAGGGCCGAACTAATAAGTGTTCTACCCTTGGTAAGAGAGGCATACGAGCTCGTACATGTCACCATCCCATCTAAGGACTTGGAACAAACCAATTGATTTGAGTTCGTACTGAATACGACTTCCTGAATACATGCCACTATAGTTGGATAAGCTAATTGAAAGGAGGAGGAAGAGCCCAACCTCTCAGAAACTAAGTCGATAGGTGGATGTAGAATATTGTAATGTAGAGCAATATACTGGTATAGCCAGAATTAAACTTTATAGTACTAACCAACTAACTATCTGGACTTCAACAATAAAGTAGAGTGTAACAAGGCCTCAGTTCTCACCACACTGAAGATCTTAAGTATTGTGTACACGATAGATTCTCCTTAGTAAAATATCAAGCATGAAGGTATTCCAAAACATTGAACTCTTCCATTAATATTGCCCACTTGAAATTTTTTTAACATGGCCCTATTTGAAATATAAATATCGGTAAGGGCCACCCTTCTTCCTCTTTTGTTTTACGACATGTCTTCCAAGAAACTATGGTAATGACCTTTTTTATCAATTGAACCCATCAAAAAGAAGTTTTTATATGGCTACATTGAGATCCTTAAGAAGAGAGACATGCTACAGATATACCTTAAACGAGTGTAGAAAAGAGCCTTTTGATTTGTAGACAAAGGATATGATTTGTTTATTCCAAAACATCTGACTCCTTTTCACACAATTAATGTATCGCTTTATGACAATTTCAAATTCTGCCCACCATTCATGTTTCCTCACTCACCAATTGCATTTCCTCCTCTTTTCTACCATGTCTGACATAAAAACTTCATCCCAGATGTCAGCTCTCTACTCGTTCAAGAAATCATTAGAGAATAATGGGGCTCCATGTTGTTTCACCACCTAACCTAAAATTCTTATGCAAGCCTTCAATTGTGATGGTGTGAGGAACCCGTTTCGCAGCCCGTTGTCGAAATTTAGATGATCAAAGTTCGTCGGAGTGTCCCCTTTCTTAACATTGTTGTCAACTATTTGGACTGCCCTTTCGTCGAGTCCTCCACACCATGGATTCATATTATTCGCCCGTATGTTCGCCCGTATGTGTGCCATCTACCACCTAATTTGTATTTTTCACTTTGAAATATCATTTTTACATAGCACTCTTGCAAATTTCGAACAGTTCTTTTTTCTCTTTTTTGCAGATGGGTTTTTATCTCCACCTTGAATGATCCCCAATCTTGAACCAAGATCCTCCCCATAAAAACGCGAAGTGGAACAATGAAGAAAACACGGTCTTCATTACCGCTTGTGAAACAGTAATATAGAGGGACATTGGCACAGGAAGTGTTTCACGGAACATGGTTGAGCTATCATTTCGTTGTTTAACTCGACATCTGGCCACAATTGGAACATACAATGGCTCAAAACCCCCCAGGGATTCACTGCGGCGGGTAGATAAACTATAATGACTCAACCTTTACGGATAGAAACATCACAAGAACATTAGTACTTTAGTTCATATTAGAATTTATTTGAAGATAAATTTAATTGAACATATTTTTTTAATAAAAAGGTACATTTTCATATTAAGGAAACAAACTACTAAATAATTCCTTATACGTTAAGCCACTTTCTTAGACAATAGCATAACAATAAATTATTCCAAAAGAAACAAATGAAAAAAAAATATAAGTCCAAACAATTCTCCATGAATATATTAATTATTAACATGTGTTGTACATTCAAAGCTTTTTGATAGTAACTAATTAAGCAAGACATTTTAAGAGAATGTACGAGACTTCTTGTGATATGGCATATCCAAAAATCGGCTTCCGTAGACAATATATGATGTGCTAAAATATTTTCCAAAATCCCGTAGCTAACCAGTTTAGAAGATAAACCAACGTAGTTTATTTAAAGTGACATAAAATTCTACAAATATCGGATTTATGTGATTTCGGGTTTATTCAGTACCTAACCTACGAGGCTATAACCTGTACAAAAACTTGAAGTAACGATTGAGTATGAATTTTTGAAGTTGAGGGCAGAAGGTGAAAATTTTAAGAAAAATAGCAACACTAAATTTTAGTGCTAACATTTTTGTTATAAACAGTAACTTGTACGTTAATTTTCTTACAATAACTAATTCATAAAATCTTCTTAGAATAATTCCACAATTGATGTTCATAGAAATCCATTTATTAAAAAAACCATGGAAACATTTCAGAATCAAATAAAACATTAAGTCACCAGCTTCTCATCTTCATCTACCATCATCCACACCCCAAGCAAATCAAATCAACCTGTGGGAAGGGAATTAACCCATGAGTTTGAAAGTCAATAGATAAAATCGGCGTATTTCTTATCCAATTAGAAAATTCGAACTATAAATTCATACCATCACACGTAGATGGATTTTCGGCATAATCCAATTGCTATAGAATTATCATAACATGTAGAGTCGGAGAACGACATTCCAACTATAGTAGAACCGAAACACCGTACCCGAAAGCACCAATTCATTCATATTTTAACGAAAATTCAAACTTGGAAACGAAATAACCATTTGCATTTCTACCTACCTTAATTTGAAGCTTTGAAAGTGATGAAATAGGAATGTGAATGTTTTTTCCAACAACACCCGACGCTAAGAAATCTGCCTCTCTTTTTTTCTTACTTTTGAAAATTGTTCTTTTTCACGGTGTGTACATGCAAATGGTACAAAAATATGTAGATTAGAAAAGGAATATGAAAGCTTTGGAGCAAATGGAAAGTTATTCCCAAGTGGAAAGAAAAACGTTTGGCAAATTATTCACTAATTAAAGAGAATTGAAGAGAGTTTATATATATATATAGAAATCCGCGAGGGGGTAAGTTGGCATAGGTCCACCCTAAGCGGACAGTACGTAAACTAACAGCTTGGATATAAATAATCGGATCGTTACATAAATGCTTTGAGGAATTACTTTATTGTAGTGGGGTTGAGTACAACCCCACAACGGGTAGAATTGTTGCTAACGAGGAATGATGGGTAAGAAAAATTAAGGTTTCTTGCCATACACCACTCTTACTTTTCTATTTTATAAAGCTCATATAGGAATTACGATTCTTGTATATTGACATCAAACGTATTTCTCAATTTAAATATACGAATTGTGCTAGATTCAATTGTTATGTCAGTCAGTGTTACAAATTGTGCACAATGCATTTGAAATTGGTGCTTTGGTCCATCTAGAGTCAACTTTCTTACGATCTCTACCTTCAAATAAGGCCCTGTTACCATCATGATAATGAATTCAGAAAGGTTGGCAGAATGTATATGCTGAAGGTACAATGGCGATGGATTGCTTTGATTTGCTCATTAGACAATACACATGAGAGTGTTTTTTTTTTTTTTTGTTATAGCACAATCTTTATTACATCACTGATTTGAAAGGGATCTATGTGTGAGTTAGGCTGTTAAATATACTTTGTTGTTTGATCTTTGGTACTCTTTTGAAGCTAAGGTAGTAAGGCATGAGTAATACATATGTTTTACAATAAGAAAAAACGTGTCTAAATTTATGTCTACACCATTGAGATCATTCTTGTTTGGTAACCTTTCCTCTTGTCATTTAGCAATCAGAATTCTAGAATCTTGACTAATTTGGATTTGTAAATCTAAATTGGAGTTATGCATATGTATAGAACTCTCATGATTGGTTACACTTTGTCGTAGGAGAACAAAGAGTACAAAGATTTCAAGGACACAAATTGCCGTGAGGTTTATAGATATAAATAACTGTTTGGGGATTCGTTCGACGATGAGAAGTACAAAGTTACCCCGACTAAGCTCAGGAAAAATGAATTCACATTGGAGAAGATAGTGGCTTTGACGCCACAAGGAAGAGATTACTGGAGACGATGAAGGCAATGGCTCCAAAGACGAAGTCGGGAAAACTGAGGTGGCTGCATCAAGCATGGACATATCTGCTCTCTGAGGCGGAGACAAATGGACGTCAACAATGAAGAGAAAAAAAAAGAGAAGAAGAAGATATCGGCACGAGAATTATTGTACTCTATTGATCGTGATGCCAGTGCTAGTGAGAAGGCTGAGGCAAAAATCGATCACTTAGTGAGTCCTACTTGATCGGATTCGAGGACATGCTTGAATGAGTTGTTGGGGACAGGCAAAGTTCAAAAGAAAACTGAGCTTTACTTTTTGACATGCACGTTTGTGTTGCTTAAACATAATCAGGAGATCTTAACGGTGATGGATGACGCAGATGAAAAATTCGAGTGGGTTGAGTTCAATTGGAGTACAAGAAAAATAACTGAATTGAAAAATGAAGGTAAAACAACTTTTAGTTTTCTTGTATGTATGGTTTGCATAACTTCTGTGTTGCTATATAGTATTTTTATTAATGTTGAATGTCTTATCCATTTCTGGAACTAGCACTACATAAAGAATTGAATCCCATGCCATTTTTCAATGCATAGGCAAAAGAGAGATTGGATTCTCTCTTCTTTTTGGCACAAGTCTTGAAAAAGCACTTCGAACATGTTAGTAGGCTATCAATGAATTAGTTGTCCTACTTTTTTTTTTTTTTTCTATTGTACTTCAAGGAATCCATCATTTCATCAAAGAAAGTAAATTGGTAAAGAACCTCTATATAATGCAAGTATCATATAAATGTAGTTGCTCACACGAAACATACTTTGTTGTGACTAGTATTTCATTATTATGAAAAATAATCTCTCCAAGTTTTCGGCATTTTTTGTTCTTTCACTCTGTGATATGTGATATGGAAGATTTCATGTTCAATTGTGTCTTGATGCTCGACTCTGACATAGGTGAGGAAAGAGGCATATCTTAGAAGAGCTACAAGAGGACATAATGGAGTGGCTGTCGCATCACTGATCATGCTGTGAGGAACTATTATTGCGAACAGAGACAAGAGTATTAATATATTTACATTCGCGAGAAATGGTCATATATTCATGTTAGAGGCAATGAAATGCAGTGAATAACTTTGCTACTAGAAATTTATAATGTATCCACCTACGTTTAAACATTTAACACATTCTTCGTGATGAATTCGTACTCTACAGTGGGCGACATGTGTGTATGAGAATTTGGCATGTTTCTGTGCATATTAGCTCATGAAATAGGGCATAGACTCGGGTAAATGCTATTCAATCATTCGTTGGAAACTATAAGGCACTACTTCAAAGTTGTTCTTCACATTTTTGTCATGTTTTTAGCTCGTCTAATAAAACCAGATCCAAACTACAATCAATGTGCAGAGCATCATAGCCCAGATCCGAATAGCCATCTATTGTTCCAGAATTGCATTAGCACTATCGACGAAACGCATGTGAGTACCGTGTCATGAACGAGTCAACTTTATAGGACATAAAGGAGTTCCAACACAATATGTGCTTGCAACATGTGATTGTAATTTATGTTTCACATTTGTTCACATTTGTACTGGTGGGTACAATGGGCAATACTCACAACGCTCGAATATTTGCTCGTGCTATACAGTCTAGAAATTCATTTTTCGGCACTGATAGTTGACTTAGGATTTGTGCATCGACTTGTGTACATGGTTCCGTATAAGGGCTCTAATATATTGTATCATTTTCAACTATTTTATGACTGGACAATGTGTCGCAGGCGTAACTTCCGAAATGGACATGAGAAGCTTAATTACAGGCACTAATCATGCAAAAACGTTATTGAACGATTTTCGGTATTTGAAAAGGTGGAAAATATTGAGCCGTATACCTAGCTATGATTTCAAAGAACAAATTGCTGATGTGATAGCAAAATGGGTATTCACAACTTCCTTCGATGGGCAAGAGTGGTTGAGGAGGATTTTGCGAGTAGAGACAGGTCTAGACGCTCACGAGGTGGAGTTGTCAAACGAACATGGCGAAATTGTAACTGAAATGAATGCATTTGAAATGTTGAGTAGTGAGTGGGACCATTTATGCGATTTTATGACACAACAGGAATGAGCAACTATGTGTATGTAAACGAAAAAGAGTTCAAGTTTGTCATGTTATGATGACTTTAACAATTGGTGTTAATAATTTTTTTGTTGCCCATTTTCCACATGATTTCTTTTGGGTTCGATTCATGTGTGGCCATTTGAATGTACTCTGCAAGTTGCATGTGGGAATGGCCTTTTTTTTCACAAGGAAATTCCCCGTAACGAGTACAATATTTTGGGTTATTCAATGGCCCCACATTTCATCGATGTCGAATTGAATAGTCAAAATTCATATTCACAGATCCGTCCAAAAAATTACTACTCACATACATGACCAATAAGGGTAAAATTGACCTTGGAAATATTAAAGGCGTGCATAGCTTAAAATTTGAAAACAAGCAGGTTTTATTACCACATGGTGGGGCCGGTGATTTGACACAAAAATCTTTTTTCGTCGAACAAAATTTTTCCGAGACAGTGGCTTAATGAGACAGAGATGACCTGCTTTTGAGAAGGAATGACTTATCCAAGTGTGCAACTTGCTTTTGATCCTATCTCCCATGTAGCCAACCCATATTGTCGTGGTGCACCAATAATGGAACATCCAAATAATCCATGGGATTCACCACCTCATTACACTTTTGAGTCCACAACAAAATTTCGTAACTCTGGCCTTGGAAATACCATGACCAATATAAATCGAGGCCTTCTACTGGTTAACCGTTTGCCCTAAAAGAGAACCACTAAGAGAAATGATATCTAAATTCACTTGTAATTTTTCTAGAGTCCCTCAACAGAAAAACAAAATATTATTTGCATACAAGAAGTGTGAAGTGCCCACAACCCTGAAGGAAAGGAGATGGAAGTCAAAGAAATCAGTGATATAATGAATTATGAAGTCCTCGGCAATATAAAACATAAGAGGAGGAAAATGATCATCCCAATATATATATATATATATATATATGCACAATAGAGATATGGGTGTTGTTCCGTTGGATTGTATGTTTGCTCAATTGTAAAAATCATTTTAAAATGTGGTAGGACAAAGAAGTCCCCATAAGGATGTCATCTTCATCAATTTCAAGATCCTCATCTCTTATGTTGTTGTGTTATAATTTCCTTACATTCCTTGTCAATGAAATCAAGTTCTACAAGTAGATCATCTGAAAATGAAAAAAATAATAAAAAGAGAAAAAAATTACAGAAAAGCTAGAATTAACAAAAATAAAATAAATAAATTAGTCACTAACAACGATGCTAAAAACTTGATTGATTGATTTTACAAGTGTACGGATCGTGACAAGTAATAAAGTTAATTATGAGTCCAAATATTGTCCCATGAGGATTAAATAATTACCATCAATTTTTATCCTAATTTAACTTCAATATTCTTCCGATCCAACATCAATCAACATCTTTTTCATGTGTACTATCCATCGAATTAACCAATATTAGTTGGAAATGTCTCTCAAGCATAACTAACCATATTCACACGTTCGAATTTACTATATCTCAATATAATTCATACATAAAACATTAATTAATAGAAATCCAATTATGATTGCATAAGCCATAATTATTTCTTGATCTCTTAAACCTATGTTACTTTTGATACGAACTATACGAATAAATCTCCTCTCGATCTCAATATTGTCCTTAAATCAAATAAATGTTGATCAAGCATTGTCAATTAAACACACAATAAGTAATTAACAAATAATCAATTACGTGAAATAGAATGAATTAAACTATTATTAACCTAAGCTATATCGTTCATCCTAACAATCAATTATTTATCCAATCATATACTTAGGATTAAATAATAAAAGGATTAAAAAATCACCGGGTTCAATACAAGGAATAAAAAAAAAAAAAAAGAATCCTAACAATTGTTGTCTTCAGCATCTAAGTTTCAACAATGTTGATCAATCTTTTCTTCAAAACATGTATATTTCCTGACTTGTTATGCTCTTCATCATTCAAATCCCATGTTGAGATATAAATTTTGAGGATTCAATGTATTTAGATGTGTAATTTTGCCTCAAGATTGTGTATCTAGCCTTCTTTTAATTGAATGCAAGATTTCTATTTATAGCCCCCAATTAAGGTCTAAAAAAGTGTTCCAATGTGATAGAAAACCATAATTCTCATCCAATTAGGATAGCCAAAATTATTGTTGTTGGGGAAAATTAATTTGTCACGTGGGCCTACATATAAAATTAACTATGTATTAAAGATTATCTTAAGGTTAAACCCAAAATTAAAGTGATCTAATAAATAATTAGAGTCTGTTTGGGCCGGATTAAAATCTAATTTTAATCTAAGTCAAAGTCAAACAATCAATATTAATCACATCTTTCTTGGGTCCCACATCTTTTCAACCACACATTTCAAAAATTTCTATCACAATCCGCTAAAAATCTAATTTTAATCCCCACCAAACACCCTCTTAAAGTTATTTAACTTTGGGTATCTAAATAGAGTATGGGCATAATTATGTGTAGAGACCAAATTCCTTTGGGTTGTATTTCGTTTGGGTTATATATATAGTCCTCACTTCATACATGATTTTTCATTCTTTGTGTCATCCCAACAATATAAGAATAACATGTGAAAGTATATAAAGAAGATCAACCCACAACAAATTAAGAAGCAATAATCAAGATTAAAGAGAAGAAGCCAAAATCTTCAAGATTCAAGACGATGAAAGTATGTTCCGTACTTATATTTTTCTTGATGATTTGACATGGATATGAATTTTATCTCTAATTTATAATTTTGGATTTTTTGAAAAAATATCGTAATTTTGGAACTGTTACGACACTGTCACAGCTCGCCGTGCACCACACTGGTGCTTGAGCGATCATAATAGAGACTCCATCGTTTGCTAGCCACTAAGCTAGTGCTCGACAATGAAGTTGGTGCACGCTAGTCGTGAGGTAGCACTTGAGCGCTCTAAGTACGAGCTCTTTCCTAGCACCAAGATGGCGTTCAACTGTCATTCTACTGCTCGATCGTTGCTCGCCTAACACTTGAGCGCACTATAATCTGGTTCAAAACGTGATTTTTTGGAAAAAAAAAAAATTTAAAGTGACAATCAATTTCAAATTTTGATACAAATAAATTCATTCGGATGTCTAATATTCTAAAATAGGTTAATTGAAATAACATGTTACCAAAGTAACATCTTTTGTCTAAATTAATTTGTTTAGTATTAAAATTGTTGTGTGTATGTAATTCACGAGGATATTAACCGGCCCAAAGAAAGGTAAATATTTGGTTGAATTACATGTATAGTAAATATGTTATGAAGTTTTATTTATGTGTTCAATAAGTCGGTCCAAAAATAGATTTGTTGTTTGACATATGTTACTGTTAATATTTGATTACTACACCAATAGTGCTACTTACAAGTTGATATTTCTGTCCAACGATTAAATATTAACGCTGTGCTTGATCTCTTGTAATGGGGTCTACCATTATTTGAATTTATTAATTGTTGAGTAATAAATCTCTTGTGTTTTATTTCTTTAATTTTATTCTCTATTCAGTTATTACTTCTACTTCTTCAATATTTACCAATGTCAACTCAATTTTTGTGTTTGATGGAACCAACTTTAAGGACTGGAAATAGAATGTTCTAATCGTTTTATGACTACATGGACGTAGAGATTACGTTAAGGACTGAATAAACCACTTCACTAACAGACGAAAGTTCCATTGATAGTAAATGGGACTTTGATCAGTGGGATCGTTCAAATCGCATGAGTCTTATGATTATGAAGCATGGAATTTCAAAAATCATTTAATGTCACTGTGTTCGATAAGATAATTAGTCAAGGAATTCCTTGAGAAAATTGGAAAATGCTTTGCGAAAAGCAATAAAGCCAAAACTAGTATGTGTTGACCTATGGTTGACTTCGAGTTTTCATTATAATGAACAAATTATTCTTATCTCTAACATTTATATTCGAGTCTTCATTGTTACATGTTACGAACCTAATGAAAATCTAGCACTCACAAATCAAGCTTGGAAATCGAGTACTCGTGTCAAGACAATCGAAGACAAATCAAGCACTTGCGTCAAATTCAAAATCAAGCAACAAATCGTGCACTCGTGCCAAATCAATCGAATATATTATACTTAAATTATTTGAATCCATATATAAAGGTAAAATACTTTAAATCTTAGCAATGAATCACTCCAAGCTCGTAAGTTAAATTTTTATGCCACATCACTTTATATTCAATAATACACATTCAAAAGCATTCAAGTGAGATTCTTTTGAGCAAAATTGTATTGGTTTCTCATATCATTTATTACCAAATCATTTTAGTCTTGAAAAACTTTTGATCAAATTAACCTTTGAAAATCATTTTTTATACACTTGAGTTTTTCATACAACACTTGAGTTTCATTCATTAAAATGTTAGCATATTTCTCTCTTGGTACTAAATTACGATCATATCATTTATTAATAGAGAAGTTTTAATTTGTACAATCTATTTTCTAAAAAACTTGTGGGTCATGTTAAGATCTCGTAAAGCTCAATGTTGTATAAAGATCAATGCTCGTTGTTTGTAAGTCATCGAAAGCTTTGTAAAGGGTTGTATTGCACCACAAGTCAATCAACATAATGAAATTGACCTTGCTCGTGCGGAGAACTCAGTAATGGATGACGTAGATCATTGCAGTGGATCGAACATCCATAATTATATTGTTCGCATTCTCTATCATGTTTACTTATTGCTTTCATATTCGTGCTTATTATTTGAATTAATCTATCTAGTTTTTACGTGTTTGATTTCAGATTAATTTTTCGAAATAGTTTCGAAAACCAATTTACCCCCGTCTTAGTTAGCTATTCTTGGGCTATTAATTAGTATCAGAGCAAGGTGCTCATTTAAAATTAAGACTTTACAATCTTGAGTAATGGCTAACCGTAACAACCTTCAAAATCTCGAGGGGCATTCCATGAATCGACCTCCCTTTTTTGATGGCACACATTATAATTATTGGAAAGCTAGAATAATGATTACATTCAATCAATAGATTATAATATTTGGGATATCATTGAATTTGGTCCTTATGTGCCAACTAAGATTTTGATGGAAAGCCCGATCAATCTATTCCTAAGCCTATAGAGGAATATGATGAAGATGATAAAAGAAAAGTTGTCTTGAATACTAGAGCCAAAAACCTACTCCATTGTGACTTATATATAAATGAGTTTAATCGTATTAGCACATGTGGGCATACGATATATGGCATGCTTTAGAAGTCATTCATGTTTGCTTGTGTAAAGCAAAAGAAACCAAGATTAATCTAAATTTAATTGTGTTAGTACACGTGAGTCCGCATATGATATATGGCATGCATTAGAATCACCCATGTTGGCACAAGTAAGGTAAAAGAAACCAAGATTAATCCCTTGGTCAAAGAATTTGAAAATTTCTTCATGAAACAAGACGAACCTATTGTTGACATGATTACACGCTTCACCGACTTTGTTAATGACCTCATAGGCTTTGATCGTAAATTTACTAACGGTGAGCTTGTAAGTAAAATGCTTAGATTGTTTTTGGAAGATTGGAGTTCATTAAAGATGTTGATAGAGAACACCAATGACATCAACTCTTATCCCTTGGAAGAACTTTATGGAACATTGATGACATAGCTCGAGTTGTCGTGTCTTTGATTCGAAAAGACGAGGAAAAGCAAGGAAGAATCAAAAGAGCCTCCTAGGCGTCAAATTGCTCTCAAATCGACAATTGAAGAAGGAACTTCAAGTGAACATATGAGCGATGGAGAGCTTGATGATCTTGTACTTCTTGTAAAAAAATGGAGAGAATTTCAAATAATCTAAAGTTTCAAAAGAAAGATGAAAAGAGCAAAGAAAAGAGTAAGAAAATTGTTACGATTGTGACAAACCCGGTCACAAGAGAATCGAGTATTCAAATAAAAAGAGAAAATTCAAGAAAAATGCATTTCAAACAACATGGGATGAAAGTGACGATGATGATCGCGATGAAAATGAAAGTCAAGAAGAGATCACCAATATGTGCTTCATGAAAATCAATGATGAGGTAAATTCTATTGAAAAGTTTTCATATGATGATTTATCTTCTTCTTATGATGAAATTTTAAGAATTTAAAAAATTCGCGCTTAGTCGTTCTATTCTTAAAAAGAAAAATAAGTTATTAAAAAATGAAATGGAGAAAATTTTAGAAACTAAAAAAGAAAATGATTATGATTCATTAACTTCAATTGATCCTCATAGACCTAGTTTGATGATAAAGGAACAAGAGTAATTGATTTTCCATCTTTCACAAAGTTCTACCTATTTTTAAACCTATCATGTGTCACCTTCCTATCCTACTTTCATGGTCTTTCAAACAATATATACCTAGCATGCATAGAAACCACATCATACATCACCTCATCATTGTTCCTCCCAATAGGTTCACAAGGACATGTTTGTTGACCTTCAAGGTCTATAATGTTTTTAGCATAGACAACCGTACTTCTCAACAAGGATGGCACTAGCTCCATTGGTACAAATTCCTCCATTATAATCATACCACACACCTTGTTATTAACATAGCATCAAGTATGAAAAAGATTCTCTCTTTGCCGCTCCATATCATTCACCTTAATTTCAGTATTAAAAGCATGCCTTGCAATAAGCACTTCACCTTGTACTAGGTACCCTACACTAATCACTATTACTAGCATCCTCCAACTCGGGCATTCCATTACTATTATTCTCATTCCTAGTCACCACATCATTGCCCCTTTGTTTGGGCATTGGGATGCAATGTACCTTGAACCCAAGCATTTAAAATACATAATATCCCTATTCTTAAACAGTTGAAAATTTGACTTGGGTTTATTTTTACTAGCCACTTTTTCTTTTCTCTTGTTGGTTCGTTCTTACCCTTTGGAATAGCCCCATCACTCCTATTATTACCCATTTTTGATCTCCAAGGAAAATTAGAACCTGAAGAATCCTCGCTGCTCCTTTCATTTTCAATTGACCTTCATAGTCATGTGCACCATGTCCTCCAACTCCATATAACGCTATAATCCAAATACATTGACTATATACCTATTTAATTCATTCAAAAATCGGCATTCCTATCATCTTCAACATTAGTTGTAATCGTAGCTACCTCCATCTCCTTATGGTAATCTTCTACATTCCTTGATCCTTGACAAAGGCTATGTAGTAATAACCAGGTACAAATATCCTCTTCATGAGATCTTTAAATTCACCCAATGTTTTTATAGGTCTCTCATAATTCCTTCTACTATTGTCACCAGTTTTTCCCAATATTGCATAATCAATAAATTTTATCATTGTTAGATTCACATTTTCCCCCCTCAGAATGTTATGTTAATGAATGATCAATTCTAACATCTTCTTCCATTCCAAACAAGCTCCAGGTTCATTTTTAACTTAGAAAGAGTGCATTTTCATCTTAATACTACCCAAATTCGATCAACTTAATGTCCATCTGAACCACTAAAGTCTCTAGGGTCTCTTATAGGTTCCTTTCACATCTATCCCCTCTATTTCTCATCCTACCTACTTCAGTTAATGAGATTTGGTCATTCTTATTCTCACTCTCTACTTCAGTTTCATAATCAAATTCAGCACTAGAATAACGCCTATCTTGCCTCCGTTTACGAGAAGTTTCTTTGGTTGTCGCCTTTGTAAGTTTACAATCATCGTATCTTGGGTATCCATTCTATTCCTAATTTCTCGAAACATGTAGATTCATATCTTTGAATTATTGTTGCAATGCTTTTAATATGAAGAATTAGTTGTTCTCCTCCTCCCAAGATGTAGATTTCCCCTTGTCAGGCATCCTAATAACTAAGAAAGTAATCCTTACATGTTTGCACTCAAGTGTTTCACTCAATATTGGCTTTTTCCTTATAATAAGCTCCTGACCTTTTTCCTCTATATGTTTTCTTTGTTTTCTCTAAGGAACCAACTAAGCTCAATCAAGAATTCAGGCTTTGTAATGAAAGATCAAAAGAAGAATGAAAACACCCCAAGATCCAAGAAAAGGTTTCCAGAAATTGGTTTATGCCGTTTCACAACAAGATCGATTCCCAAGGATGATATACGTATCAAATAGTAATAAAGATGGTATTTCTTGGAAAATACTCCACAAAAATTCTAAGAAAGGGTTTCTTGAACTTTGTTTGCCTTTTTTCTTGATTTTTCTTCAACTTTCTTTGCTTTTTCTTTTTCCTGAATTTCATTTTTTTTATGCGAACTTAATGGAAATTAATGCACTTAAATTTCTTGAATGTTCTTGGTCTGTTTGTTTTCATGTGAATGACTCAAGGAATGTGCTGAAGAACGAGAAGAATTAGAACTCGAAAAAAAAAATTATCTAACGAGAAACTTATTTCAGAGCAAAATCTGTGATACCAACTGATGTGAACCCCATTGTAGGATGTACCTGTAATCCTTGCAAGATTTGATACGAACCCCAAATCAGTGCTATAACCTTGACCCAATGATTTCTTTAATAAAGAACCAAAGCTGGAAGGGTTTCGTCACAAAGAATGGAAATCTTTGATGAGTTCAGGATAGTTCAAATAAGAACAAGATTGAAAGCTAATAATCTCACTTTATACTTAATCTCTCAAAATATTGTGTTGTTTTTGTACAATGAATAAAACCTTATATATAGGCAGACTCAAACAATCCTAATTAAATTGTAAAATAACTAGATACTTGAACTCTTGGCCCCGTAGTTTGGACAAGTTTCTTGCATAGCTTCTTTGATCTTATTTCCTCTTGACCTAGTTATCGGCTCCTCAGACACACACAATGAATCTTTGCAAGCTTGCCCTCCATGATTTTTATCATTTGTCTAGAATCCCTTACGGTTGTAAATGATTAATACATAATTTCTTACTTTTAGATAGTAAGAGATTACAATGTTTCATCCATTTAAGTTGATATCAAATTTCATGGCCAATGTGAGTCATAAGTTGAAAAGAGTTGAAAAATATGATCGATTAAATAAAAATAATCTTAAAATTTTTGAGCATTTTGGCAAGTTTTGGTACATTTGGGCATTGTTCAATTAGTGATGTGAACCCCTTTGAAAGTTGTATCCTAAAACCCACAATAAGACTTGATATGAACCCCCAAGGAACCTAAAAAACCTTAACCGGATGATTTCTTGAATCAAGACCTGGGTTTGAAGGGTAGAATGTCATAAAGATTGAAAATCTTTGATAAGTTCTGGATTGCTTAATTGAAAGCAAACCTCACTTTGTAATTAATAGCTCAAAGCATCCGTTAATTGCTTATACTAGATTAGGCCTTATATAGGAGGACAAAAGAAATTCTAATTTACTCAAAAGGTAACTACATGAAACTAAACAAATAGAGTTCAAAATAAATTGAAAAACCAGCTCCATATGGCCATACAAAGTACCATGCATGCGCATTGTATAGCTCCATGGGTGTTCATGGTACAAGAATTTTACTCTGGGTCTTGAAACTTTGCTTGTTGCACATTCATTCCCATTAAAGCCATGCATTCTCATGGTCTTCTCCCGAGCTTCCTTCATCCTTAGCATAAATCAAATGCACTAAGGTTGGTTCTTCTTTCATCCCCATCCTAAAAGTTGTGTCTTGCTCATCACATGAATTCTTGGCCAAGTAACTTGGACAAGTAACTTCCTTACATGGCTTTCTTGATCCTCTTTGTTTTTAATCTTGTTATTGGTCCATCAAGAACATGTAAAGGATCATTTCTACCTTTACTAGTTGGCCCTCCATGATATTCATCAAGTGGTATGCATTGCTACATAGAGACGGTGTACCGTATTTGATGTAATGATGCACCTTGTCGTTGTTGGGAGAAGCAGCATTGACATTACAATTTTTAAAATTGTAGGCCCCTACCGAATGTAATTTTCAAAATGGGTTTTGAATACAATATTTCAAAATAGCTTGGCCTTAAAATAATTTTGATCAGAATTTTGAATTTGACCAAATCTTATGACTTTCGAATTTGATGTTAAAAATGATTTTAACCAAATTTAGAACGTTGACCCAAAATTGAATCTTATTTTAGTTTAGGGTTTAACCTAAATTAAAATGTTAATTAGTGTTAGACTCTAATTTAGTATTTAATTAAAATTTGATTTTAATTGAATAAACTTGTTAATTTAATTAATTAATTAATAAATAATTTAATTGTTCTGATCCATCTTGTGAAATTAGTTAGACTATTTTTGGTCTAGAAAATTAAATTAAATTAACAGTTATAATACTATAGGATTGAATTTATATGATGGATATACATATGATTATTGACTCGACCATATAGATGGATGTCAATGATTGGTTTTATTCTTAATATTTATTTTGAGTCTACAAGCTCATTATAATTAATCTTAGACCCGCGAGTCCATTATTCTTAATTTATTGGCCTACGTGACAATTAGTATATGATAGATGTTACAGCTAGATTAATTGAGGATACAAGAGAAGGAAATCATATAGATGGAGCAAGGTACAATTCGAGCTATGTTCCCTAGGAATTAACAAATTGGTCTTCTTTTTGGCTCGGGAAGGCTACATATAAGTCTATAATCATCTATACTATTTATTATGTTTATATTTATTTACATGTTAGATGCTTTACGATATATGTACTTAAACTGTTATAAGACCTATTCTCATTTAAAATATTAAATCATATTTATATTTGTCTTCTATCATTATAGTGAAAAAACCAAAGTTCATCATCGATGTCTTTTGTTGAGATCACTTGAGGGTGCTCTATTAAGGATATGTTTGATACTATGAAATATTAGATATTTTTGAATGGCGGGTTTGGATTAACTTATTATTATTATTATTTTTTTTTGAGATCACTCAAGGAGATAAATTCTAGAGGTATAATTAAGCTGACACATACGATCCGTGGATACAAAGTTTTAGTCTTGGTAGTCTAGGAGTTGTATGGAGATACAATTGATAACAATCAAAAACTTGCTCGTGAGAATCCTGCAATTGTAAGTGTATCGTCCCACAAGAAATAAAATCCAATTAAAGTGTATTTGTGAGTATTCAGATTCAAAGTGTGACAAAAGAGATTTGTAATTGTGTAACTATTCTAAATTGATCTACGAAAACTTATAAAATTGGATTGTATATCTATGGAATGAGTTTAATGGATTATGATTATCTATTTCAATTCTCAATTATATAGCTAGTTTTATCCATGTATTCTTGACTATCAATAAATCTATGGTAATTAATTTTATTTTCAATGACAAACTAAATCTTTTATAGTCACAACCTGAATCTATTCCTAATCCAAATTCAAATATATGAAACGTGTTCAATTTCATGATTATCTCGGATATAGCACACGTGATAAACATTATTCCTAATAACTATTACACGCATGTTAATCAAGTAGTGTTCTATACCTATTGTGAACCTCCCAGCACTATTACAAGCAACCTTATATTCAATTGGTGATCAACAATTAAATAATGAAATAAAGAATGCAAGATTAAACAAGAATTTGTAAGAATTTAACTAAACTACTTGTCTTGAGTTAAAAATAAATAATAAAAAGGTTTCAACTTCATCCATAGTAGAAAAGAATTATCCTCATTTGTTGTTATGTAAACTACACAAAAAGATTTAGGATAACATGAAAACAATGATTGGAAAGTGAAAAATTAATTTCTTTTTCGTAATTTTTAACCTGGACTCTGAATCTTCAATCTCTTGTATAATTTCCCTTGAATTGGTTGCTAAATTTGTTCTTTGTGGTAGAATATGGTGTATTATGCACTAGATGCGTTATTGCCATTCCTTGTAGGTTAAATAGTTGGTTGAATTTGATTTCAAAAAGAGTTAGGGATCAAAGGAGGACACTGGGTCGTTTAGGTCTAAAAATGGCCCACGCATGTGCCATATAGTGATGTTGCTCTTAGTAAATGGAAAATAGGATTCCGCGTGCGCCATTGTATATTTTTCCATTAGTTGCAATTTGGTCCCCGAGAGTTATTCTTCATTCCTTGTAGTCCTTTTTTGATATCTTCTTGATCCTCCATCTTCCAATTTCACCTAATTGGCTCCAACATTTTTCCAAACATCGATATTGGGTCGGAATCATTACAATTTAGTGTCCTCGAACTTTGTATTGAGTCCATTTTATCCGACGTTTCTCTCCTTTCATCCACTTCGATCGTTCTACATTGTGTTGGCACCTAACAAACGAAATATGTACAAAACAATAAGTCCCAATGTGAAATGAAAGATGGATCTTCTATTAGTCCTTATGTACTGAAGATTGGCTACATTAACAAATAGACTCAATTGAGTTAAGTGCTAGACCATAAACCTTATTGACTAGGTTTCTTTTTAACATGAACAAGTTTGAATGCACTCTCCTTGAATTTTTGAACATGCATACCCATGCAGAATTTGTCGGTAAAATTGTGGTTATCAAAGAATTTCTCCATGAAATTATATGGGAGATATGCTTATATCTTAAGAATAAAGATCTATATAGATAGATGTAGAAGATTCCTCGACTTATCCCAATCTACATACATGGATAAAATCATATGAAAAATTTAATATGGAAGAATTTAAAAGAGGTTTGGAATTTATCTATAAAATGATATGTATCCCAAAACATATGATGAGAGAGATCGAATGGATAATATTCTCTATGCATCAATACAATGCTATGTACAAGATCAGATATTTCATATGCTCTGAGTGTGGTTTCAAGAAAAAACCCTGGTGAGAAATATAGGATAGTAGTTGTGAACATCGATTAAGTACTTAAAGAATATCTAAGGATTTGTTATTATTATATGAAGAAAAAAATTGAGACTTTGTGGATACATTGATGCTAGCTTTTAGTCAAACCAGGATGATAGCAAGTCTCAATCGGAAAAAAAATACAACAATTTGAGAGGATGAATGCGGTGTTTGGAAAATTTAGGGATAAAATGGATAGGCAAGACACAATGATTGCAAGTTTACAAAGGGAACAAATTCCAACGTAGGAATGACCCTGAAACCTACTTAGACCCCAATAAAAGTTGGAGTTGATATTTGATTGCTATAAATGACAGTAATTGAATTCATTGAAATACAATAATATGTTGTGATCAATTGGTGATATATAGCAGGAGAAATCACGAGAGACCCATAGAAACCTGTGATGAATTCTCATGAGGATTAGAGTTTTACCTAGTCATCATTGTATGGACCTCTTCAAAAATTACAGAGCATTACTCAAGGTTCAAGGAATGTGAAGGATCACCATAAGAAGATGGAGGTGGCTATGATTAGGGCTAATGTTGAGGAGGACAGAGAGGCTACAACGACTAGGTTTTTGAGTGGGTTAAAAAAGGAATGACCAATGTGACTGAGTTACAATTCTCTGTGGAGTTGGAGGACATGATGCACGTGGCTATAAAGATAGAGAGGAAACTAAAAGGAAAGGAGTAGCAAATTATTCTTCGGGTTCTAATCCCTCTTGAAAATCGAAGTGGAGTAATAATAATAGGAGTGATGGGACTATTTCAAAGAGTAAGATCGAACCACCTATGGGAAATGAATAGGTAGTTAGCAAAAATAAACCCAAATTCCCAAGCTTCTGGGAATAGTGATTTAAAATGCTTTAAATTTTTAGGTTTAGGGAACATTGCATCACAACGCCCAAACAAAAGGGCAATGATTATGCTTGATAATGGGAGAGTAATGACCGTGGAGAATATTGATAGTGAAATCAAGAGGGCTTTCATGGAAACCCAGCCTCTGATATGAACGAAAGGCATGTGAGGAAGAGCATGAGGACATATAATGTGCCACTACTATGTACATGTACCAAAAAGGGATGGGACATGGAAGATATGCATTGATTGCAAGGCAATCAATAATATAACGTTAAAGTATCATCATCTCATATCTCGATTAGATGATATGCTTGACGAAGTAAAGTAGATCTTAAAAGTGGCTATCACCATATTAGGAGAAAAGAAGGAGATGAGTGAAAAACTACTTTTAAGACTAAGTATAGGTTATATGAGTGGTTAGTTATGCCATTTGGTCTTACTAATGCACCTAGTTTTTTCATGAGATTAATAAATCATGTTTTACATGTATTAATAGGAAAATTTGTAGTAGTTTATTTTGATGATATCCTAATATACGCTTAGAAGAGTATGTTATTTGAAATGTCTGGTTGATGTTTCGAGAAATGAAAACTCTTGCCAATTTTAAGAAATGTATCTTTTGCATGGAATGAGTAGTCTTTTCTTGGTTTTGTTGCTAATACAATAGGTATTTTGGTGGATGAAGAGAAAGTTAAAGCCCAAAAAGCATCACTAAAGTAAGAAGCTTTAATAGTTTATCTGGCTTGTATAAGCGCTTTGTCAAAGATTTTAGCATACTTCCTACAAGTTGAACAAGAGGCATGTGATGATGGAGTGAGACTTTTCCCTATGTCGTTTAGTCTAAACGAGGTAAGGAGAATGTAGTTGCTGATGCATTATCAAGAAAGTATGTGCTTCTTACTTCTTTAACTGCCAAAATGCTTGGGTTCAAGTATGTTATGGATACATATGCTAATGATGTAGGTTTTTCTAACATGTACATGTCATGTGATAAGGGCTGCAATTAATAAATTTTACAAGTATGATAGGTATTTATTTAAGAAAAATAAATTATGTGTCCATTGTTCTCTGCATGAATTATTGGTGTGTGAAGCATATGGTGGGGGATTGATGGGGCATTTCATCATTAGGAAAACTTTAGAAATGTTGCATGAGCATCTTATTGGCCTAAAATGAAAAGAGATGTTAATCACATATGTAATAGATGCATTACTTATAAGAAGGCCAAATTTAAGGTTTTGCCTTAGGGTGTCTTCATGGGTGCTGTACCTATATTGGTGGAGAGTTTATCTTCTCATTTGGGCTACAATATCATTTTTCTTCTTGAAACATGGGAGGTGTTGTTGCAAAAGAAATATTAAGCGTTATGATTAGCTAAAGTTATGGCGGGTAATATGGGAATGTAGCATAATGAATTGTACAGGCTTCTCAGAATGAATTGGAAAGGGCAGTTCCAATTACTACCCATTAGGGTGAAAATATGAGAGAGACAGCCTCTCAAAATCTGACCAACTGTAATTTCCTATCAATTCTCATAATTTCAATTCAATTTTTACATTTAGTGCGTGCACAAATATATACATATATATATATATATATATATAAACCACATAAATAGACAAACTGAAATCATGTTCTCATCATTATCCAATAAATTTGATTAATTGAATTAAGATTTATGTTTAATATAAATCAAAATTACAGACATCACTTCCAAAATTAAACTGTTAAATGTTTCATTGCACACATACATTGTGTTTTAATGTTTTATCTTTACTTTTGTTTATTTGAATCCTTATGCTAATCTAGTAGTCCCTCAAGTGGCATTAAGTTTGTATCAAGCTCCATTTTTTATTTGATAAAGCCTAATATTTATTTATATATTAGAAGTGATGAAGTACTATTTGCCAAGCAAGGAAAGAAAATGAAATGCTATTGCAAAATATGGGAGACATTTACCATTTAATGTTTCCTTATCACTTAAAAATAGAATAGCATGAACTTAAAAACATACTAGTGCTAGAACATGTATCTTCCGAGCAATTTTGTTCCTTGGGATAAGTTAGCTGAGAGGCGAACATACAATGTTTTTCATGAATTAATAGATGGAATCTTAAGTTTTTAGACCATGATGCACCAACGCGCTATTTGTAATGGTGAGTCGATGTTTAACGCGTAACACAAATCGACATGGTGCTGACACGTGTTGGAGATGCCAGAAAAAGTGTCCATTCTTTTCCTTTCTTTCGAGTCTACTCTCTAAATCACACAACTGACTATTTTTCTCACTCATGAGGTAGTAGTCTCACTCCTTTCGACTACTTTCCGTCGACTTTCATTATGAGTCTAAATATGACTTGTTTCATATTTTTCTTACAATGTTTAGTGTAATGCTTGCTACTATGCCCTTTGTCAATGCCTAGCCCAAATAAGGCCATTAGTATGGCTAATTAGAAGTGTTTTCACAGAATACTCGTTCTCACTATATCGACAACTTTCCAAGTTCGCCTAACTACGTGGCGCCTTCCTGCGATCGCATTTCTAGCCAAAGGACCTTATGGAAAGAACCTTTAGCCAACACATATGAGGCTTTTAAAGTACTTGCTTTGATAGCTCATTCAACCTAGAGGTGTATCATACTCTTCATGTATATGTATAGCAATGCTCAATCACCAGCCTCAAGCCCCCTTTGGGTACCCAACAAAGGCCAGAAATGCCTAACACCATTCGATGGGTTCTTAACCCCATACGAATCCTTTACCTAGAGGTGCCTAACGTAGGCCCTTATTGCCCTTGCACCCCTAAGGATTGTCCTTTTTTGCATAAAGATAGCATGTTCCCTGCTCTTTCATCTAAACAGAAGCACGGGAGAGACTAGCTGACTATTTACCAAACATGCCACCTATATCCTTGTATAAACTTAGTAAGAAAAATTCAAGTAACACTGATCTACATTTTCCGGTGGAGGAATCATAATTTTCACAATTGATGTTCTCAACCTCTAAATGACACTCTATTTGATCTGCAAAGAAGCTAACATCACCAATATCAAGTCCACAAAGTTTTAGGCCAAGGATATTCGAGATCCTTGAGATGCCCTTGCAATAGTTTAAAATTATGATAATGCCACTTCTTGGAGATGTTGCCTTCGGCTCCTATATTTCCTAACCAAATGAACTCTAATGGTCGTCTGTCTTGGTGTAAAGCTTCCTAAATCATTAGGCAAGCTCTCCATAAAATGGCATCCCAAAACTCAATTACTAAGGCCCTTTGCTCATCATGTAGTTGTTGCCAACACAGCCACTATAAACTCGTATCAAGCCAAGCTCTCCCTTGTCCTTACTGGACGTCACAAATATTAGTGTCATGCTAAGTTGTGGTCCATGACACTCTTTTCCATTTGATATGTCAAAATTTTCATTGGTGTAGGTTAATCTCTGAATCAACTTCTGACGTAGCCCTCTTAGCTAACTGTCATTGATACATGTCCTCAAACAAAGCTTGTATAGAGTATGCATGACTCTTTACACAAAGTTGTTAAAAAAAATTTCAAGAGCCTAACCTGAAAAATTCAGGTTTGTCCTCCCCCCCCCCCAACCCTAGTAATATGGTGAACCCCCCCGCTAGGTGTGATTACCCAAACTAACCGCGTCTCCCGCAATACCATATGAAGAAAATCAGATTATCTTAAGTACTAATCTTCTCCTTATGCTGAAGCATTAGTTCCTTGATTTAATAAATACATCTCTCCACCAATCTTCACCTTATGCCTGACGGATTAGTTTCTTGATTGATCGGATACATCTCTCCAGTGCCATATGTCACATATCAAATTAAAATCCCCAAGTAAAGCCCACAACTTGGACAAAATTTAATAAGGATGGCATCAAGCCTAAGTAAACTGTCCGCTAAGACTGCTCATAGATTCCCTCTTATGCTATCAACAAGCTCATTATAAATTCGGCTAATACACCTTACCCAACTAGTAGCAAACAATAACCAGAAACGAGGCTAATAATCTTTACCCAATCTAGCCGTCAACATGGTGGAACAATGTTCTCTAAGCTAAACATTAAGTTCAATCTTTAAAGCTAGCATTTGATGCTTTTAAAAGATGCTAACTAATTCTCAATCAAAGCTCAAAATTTCCAAAATATGCCAACTCTACAATTGGAACTATTGAAGTAGTTTTAAGCTCATGGCAAGAATCCTTTACGTTCATTTGTGTTCCAAAACCGACACAATTCTATTTTCTAAGGTCTAGGTCTATTTCTTATATAGCACCTACTTGACCTCCATTTTCTAAAATTCATTTTTTCTTTCTCCAAAATCGTTTTCAACCACACATTTATCTGTATTCACAACTTTTATTAACTTTCCAAGTACATATTTCATTTATCAAAATTAATAAAAATCTAATTTTTAGCTAAATCAAATATGGACATATAATTCTTGCCAATTGCCTTCCCTAGGGTACAACGGTATTACTATTCTAGTTTTGTCTTGTTCTTTAGATCTTGTAGTGTCTATCTTGTTTGGCTTGCAAATTAAAACGCAATTATTCACTTGTGCTATTATTACTTTCATTCTTTGGGTATGGGTTTCTGCTCATAAACAATATTATTCAATATTTGTCCTTTTCTGCTTTGCATATGTAGGTGATTGATGATGAAAAATATGGATCAAATGATTTTTGTGAAGTTGAATTCCTACCTTTCTTTCAAAATAAATACATGGAAGATGTATTTACATTTTGCTTCTATTCACTTTGATGCATTACCTTTTGCTATTTATAAAACTATCCTTTTGCGTGAAGGATGCAGCCAAAGGTGGTTTTTGGTGTTATTCCCTTTAATGGCTCTAAGTGTTCCACTTGCTTTCTTGAATTCAATGGAAACTGTCACGAGCTTCGGCTGACAATATAGGTGCTCCTGTTTTGCAGCAGATAACTTTGTATTTATACCATTTGGATATCATCTTGATGTTTTGTTTCATAATTTATGTGAATTCAAAACATAAATGATCTTACACTAAAATTTTATTGTTCCTAGTTTTATATACAACATAGATGGTTCCTCTCTAACGGGTTTGATTTTGATTGACTATTACTAGGAATTTTTTCCCTCCACTTGGATTGTTGAGATGTCAATTAAAATTCTTATTTTTCAGAATCTTATTACCCCAAAAGATATATATTTTTTATCAAACACAAACCAAACAAAGCTTTTTATTCAACTAAGTCGCCTCAAACCAGCTATGAGTAAAGTGACAAGAAAATATTGTCCACCTATGAAGGAGACCAGCTAAGTCGCCACTTTATTTCCTTCACTATGAGTAAAGTGACAAGAAACACAACCCACATCCCGCATAAGAGCTACAATACCAAATAGAATAGGTGTCACTTTTACTATGTTGAATGCATTTTATTTATGGCAGATGTATTATTTAATTAAACTATATTTCTGATAAATTAAATTAATGGAGTTCATAGATTTAATCAAGTCTCTGTAACTTATTAATCACAAGGAGTTGTGGTTGTGAGATACAAATTACGTATGATTAAATCTTAAACTATCCACGGTCGTAAGTAATATTGAGATACAATTATCCTATTATGGTTATCATAGTGCCTATATGAGGCAAGTCAACTTGGATAATGTCGGATGTTACCCTGCCAAGAGTCACTAACACGACATTGTTCGGGTATGTCAAGAATTAAGTGAAGATTGTGAATGATTAATAGAGGATTTATCACTCTTAGATGTAAGAGAATATGATTTACATTTCATCTGCTCAAGCTAATATAGACATCCGTGGCTAAGTTAAGTACATAAGTTTCGAGAGTTTCGACGATTATTGACTTAAGAATGGAATGAAAGATATGATCGATTAATCAAGATGACACATCTTTATATCTTGTAATTGACTGAATCACACTGAAAAATGGATAATTTCATTGTAAATGAACAAGTTCGATTTTGTCACACCACATGATATTTCTTGTCAAAATGTATTGCCCTGATACGTTACTAGATGTCAATTGGGGTGACGAATGTGTTAATATTAATCTGCATGAATTGATGATGAATTAAAAGTGGAGTTTTAATTTATCTTATGTTTAAAATAATAATTCACATTGTTCGAGATCGTGATCAAGAACCTAAAAAGTCACACACATAAGAGAGAACTAGAAGAATTATATTAAGAATTTATTAATTGATAAGTGTGGAACATTTGTAGAATAAATTGATTGAATTGTTTATTAATGTGCTCAAGTTAATTAGTTTGATTAATTAACTTATGAAGATTTTAATTATTAGATTAATTAACTAATGGGTCGGGTTATATTTAGTGGGTGGGTCCCGCCCACTTCAATATCTATTAATAGATTACTAGGGTTTAAATTTTTCATAACACACATTACAATATCATAATCTTGCTAGTACAAAAGAGAGAAACACTAATCTCTCATTCTTAGTCTTCCGTGTGGATTATAATTGGAAGCAAATAATTTGACAGCTGTGGTGCGAAAAGATCATGGAGATCAAGATTCACTGGAAGGAGCAAAGATCGTGATAGGTCGACCATGGAGCAAAGATTCACTAGAAGGAGCAAAGATCGTGATAGGTCGAACATGGAACAAAGATTCACTAGAAGGAGCAAAGATTATCAAATGAATTTGAAGAATTTAATAAAAGTATAATTCTAATCATGATTTCTGTCTAAATACAAAGAGGATCCTTGAATTGAATTGAACGTGTGCTCGACCATTTTGAAGTGCACCAGTCTCCCCACTTTCCTTTCCATTGCTAATACTGGATCCTTGAACAGCTGAGGCAACCTCCACTAGGAGTTCATCTTTCCTCCGATTTTTCCCAAACAAGGTCGAGCCCCTCTCTTTCCAAACCACCCAATGAGGCAGACTATTTGTGCAAACTCCTCACCTGAAAGCTGCTACAAAAGCTCCATCAGTGTCTCCCCATAGTCATGCCTAATACATGGGTTAATGAAATTCCACCTGCCTAATTTTTTTAACCATACTTTAGCTAATCCACAGGTGAAAAAAATATTACTTCATATAACGACATAGTTAAAACACATACAAGTACTTTACCCTTTCCATAGTTTCCAATCGAGACAAGAAATATCTATCTTCAGGCATTTGGACTCCAAGAACTTTCACAAAGATTGAAAGAGTTATTGTACAATTTTCTTAACCAATAAACCAGTCACTGACCTACTTGTAGGTAAGTGATTGCTACTTCAACGAACAGTTCACTTAAAAAAAGTACAATTCGGGAACCTTAAAAATTGTATGAAAAAATAGTAAAAACTTCAAGTATGTGGCCATCCAATGGGAAAGTACTGAGTAAAATAACATTATCTACAATGTAGATTCCGTGTCAGTATGATCAATGTCTTCCCTTTGAGTAAAGTCATTTGCAATAAGAAGAGCCTTATATGTCTCCGTAACACCCTTCGAATCCCTTTTGGTTTTAAATATCCATTTATAATCAATGTGCTTTGCACTTTCAGACAACAGGACGAGTTCCCAAACGTCATTTTCTTTTATGGACTTTATCTGTAAAGCCCCGAAAATTTTAATAAGTAGAATTAATTGTTTACAATGCTATATTTTAGCCATTTTTTTAGTTGAAGGACTACAGAGATATAAGTTTTAACCGTTATTTATTGGTTCAAATAATTAAATTCTAATAGAGATAGAATTAGCATGCAATTTTTGGATTCATTTTGTAGCTCGTATTAAATAATGCACCTTGGACTCAAGAAATAATTATTTCGAAATAAGTTATGCCCACGTTATTGAGGTTGAAAGATATTACCTTAATTTGTTATTAGTTAAATTAATATGGATTTAAAATCCTTCCAATCTAGCCACGCGTACTAGTTGAAATAGAGAAATATTTTCTTGGTTAAGATTCGACTTTGATGGAATGATAAAGTAGTTTTTTTTTTTTAGAAGGTTTGAATGATGTAATATATATTGGACACATTTTTGGTATAGTACACGACACGTCATGATTTGTGCAACTAAAAGAGTCAATTGTTTTTTATTAGAATTAATTAAGTTTCCTTTTAATTTCAAATGTTTGACAAGCATGTGTGAGTAATTTTAAACCAATTATATGGAAAATACGTGTAAGAGAAGAATTATATATGGTTATACGGGAATGATTGATGTCTTCCTTAACATGTGCTCCAAGTTGAGAATAAAAAATAAATAATATATTTTACAAGGTGGAACACACATATAGACACGGCAACAGAAAATTTTGGGAACGTGAATTTCTTGTTTTTCTTCTAACAATTCTTTTTATCAATGAAGGTAGGATTTACAAGGTGCAAGTAGCTTGTCCCGTTTAATTTTATTTCTTCATGTTGATAAATATTATACTAATAAAAGTTATAATACGATATGATATGAAATGGCCATCCGGTACCAAAGATATGATATATTATGAGCTCTTACCGGTTTCTAAAGATATGATATGACGGTGTGATATTTTTGACGCACGATTTAATATTTGTATTCAGGATTGCACCATTTTCCGTATCTTATTGAGTATTCTCATATACTCACCATTTTCCACACTCCTCACAAGTTAGAATGGGTCGTTAGTTGCGGACGATGAAGTTCAGTCATGATGGTGCCAGTATTTATGGGACTCAATAAAATAATATGGTATAACAAGCCATTTTTAATTTTAGCAATTTCTTAGTTTAATTCATAAGGATTTTTATTATGAAATTTAAGAGACATGTTTTATTGGGTTATAAATTTAAATCTATGCTTTATTAGTCGAATTAACATTTTATTATTTATCTAATAAATGCGATATGTATGGCTTTTAATATTTATTTGGAATATATTTTATTCGGTTATGAATTTCATCTATTAATTAAATTGTGCTCATTAATTTCATATACTTACACCGTTGAAATGAATAAATTTGATAGTGATTTAAATTATAAAATTTGGGTCATTATATTATCTCTTCATTCATGGCATCAATCCACTTTTAAGCATTATTCATTTGCATGTCTAGATGAAAATGGATTATATCTTCCATCAATCCATGCAATCCTCATGCTCTTGGAAAAACATTATAAAGTCATCCAGAATTGCATTTCACCTTTCTCTAATGGATCTCTTTAATAGCATTTGTTCTCGATGTGAGTTTGTTCTTCTATGTATAAGGGGTTGAAATATTGCCTTGATCCAGAATTGCTTCTTGAACAAGATTTGGAGCAAATATTTGTCATTGATCCTAATCATTGTTAATTAAAACAAAAAGAATAGTTACTTATTCCTTCTCAAAGACAAAATCCCTAAACTTATTCCACTCCAGCAAACTCTACATCTTCAAAGAATCGGACATTTCTCGTTTCGAAACTTGACTTTATAGTGGGATAAAAATTTGTTACCCCCTGACCTCTCAAAGTATCCAATAAATTAGTAACTAACAATTTTGGGGTCTAGTTTCTTTTCATTAGACCCATAAGGCCTTGCCTCAACTAGACAACTACAAATGTGCAAGTGCTTCAAATTGAGCTTCTTGCCTATCCGATCTCATAAGGGGTTTTGATAGTTGTTGTAATTGGAACTCTATTGAGAATATAAGCTAAAGTCTTAAATGCTTCTCTCCAAAGAGATTCTGGTAATGTCATCGCCCATATAAATGAATCTTTCAACATTATTTAACATTTGGTTGTTCGAGCAATCCTACATAGACACACTTATATGAGTAGTGGCACTGGAATCAATCCACCAAGTATGTATAGGTATTGAAACTAAATTAACCTCTAAACAAATCAAAGTGAGAAACATACCTTTCTTTACACGTCAACGTGGTATTTTGTACAATCTCTTTTGAAATGTCTCGAAATTTCAAAAAGTAACAGCCAGATATTTCATCTTTTTCATGCTTTTGCCGTTTCTTTTGAGTTGGACCTAATGTTGCTTTCGTACAATCAGTCTTGTTTCAGTCTTTCTTCTTCTTGCACATATTATGAAATGAGCTCATTAACACTCTACTTTTCCTTTTGATGATTGTAACTAACCTTTAATTGATTAAGTTGTGTAAGAATAATTTTGTTTTAGTAATCTGTCGTCAAGTTTTATTACCTATAGTTTTTAAGTACTACGAGACATCTACACGATGTAGTCTCGAATGTTTCTTTTACCCATATATTTTAGTGAAACTAAGTTCGCCGAAGCATATTGATAGCCCAAGAATAGCTAACCAAGAGGGGGATGAATTGATTTTTAAAATTTTTTTGAAAAATTAATCTAAAATCAAACAAAAATAACTAGATAGATTAATTCAAATAATAAACACGGATACGAAAGCAACAAGTAAAGAGGGATAGAGAATGCAAACGAAATAATTGTGGAGGTTCGATCCAACACAATGAACTACGTCCTCTGTTACTGAGCTCTCCGGCATGAACAAGATCAATTTCACTCTGTTAATTGACTTGTGGTGCAATTCAACCCTTTACAAAACTTTCCGTGACTTACAAACAAGGAGCACTGATCCTTATACAACGTTAAGTTTTATGGGACATCAACACGATCCCCAAGTTTAAAGAAAAAAGATTGTACAAATTGAAACTTCTCTCTTAATAAATGAGACATAATGCAATAGTTGGAAAATATAGTTTTCGCCCAACAAGAAAAGAATTGAGGATAAAAAGATCAAGAAAGTTTACTTCGTCTCGATGACCCTTTCGAGGAAAAATCACATGTGCGATGATATTTTTAAAACTTTGCATGGAAGTGTTAGTTGATTTGCACTAAGTTTTTGTAACGACCAAAATCGAATTCTAAAATCGCTACCAAAACTATTAACCTTGATAATGTAAATATATGAAATTAACGGGCACAACTAAATTCACGGATATCTATTTTATTAGACAAATAATAAAATGTTAAATTCACTAATAAAGCATAAAACAGTTATAAATTTATAATTCAATAAAACATGTCTTAGATTTCTAAATAAGACTAAGAAAATTGCTGAAATTTTTAAACAAATGCCTTGTTACATCGAATTATTTTTACTGAGATCCATAAATCTTGGCACCACAACTACACCTTATCGTCTGCCAAACAAAGACCCGTTCTAAAATTTTACCTTTACATATGAATTCATCAAATCATGTAAGTCTAATATTTTGGATTGATTTGACGCGAGTGCACGATTTGTTGCTTGATTTTGAATTTGGCACAAGTGCTTGATTTGTCTCCGATTGTTTTGATGCGAGTGCTCGTTTCCCAAGCTTGTAAACACTTATGAGCTAAAGGTAGTCCAAGGATTGTACATTGTTACTTCTGAGCTTTATAAATGTTAGAGATACGAATAATTTGTTTGTTATAATCAAAATTCAAAATCAACCATGGTTGTCAACGATTTCCTCTTTTTTTATTATGACAAACAAGATGATTTGCAGAATTGGATTGAGCAATTTCATAACAATTTATCATGCAATTCGCGTTCCCACCATCTTTTACAAATTGATAATCATGCATTCAAAGTATGAGTTTCCCTCTTTTCCCGTTTTTCATAGATTCTAAGCATATTATTGTAAAAACAAATCATGCATAATCACCCTTATGGCATAAACAAAAAGTATAAGGCAAAACATGGATCATAAGCATAGCATTGATCATAAAAGAAAATAACCATAGATGTCCAAAACAAAAGAAGCTAAACATAAAGATTGTGAATAAGTCATAAAAAACATAGAGACAATATAATATAGCAACAAAATCGAGATCTACGACTCCAGAAGAGGGGGTGGATGAAAAAGTACATAGAAGTGAGTGTAGAAAATGTTCTGCTAAGCCTGCATGTCCGCCTTTACGCTTTGATGGCATCCTGTTGAGCTCATATGGCGTCCTGCCGGACCTGCAACTCCTGAAACATCCCGCCAACTCTAAAGATGTAAGAAAATTAATATGGTCATTGAGAAGATTGTAGTGATCCTCGGTAAATGTGAAACCACCAGACGAAGAGCGATGAGCACTAGAGGCAGGAATATCGTGAGGAAGGTGCGAAACTTGTTGTATATCATCTGCATCGTCATCCTCATCACCTTCAAAAGATAGAGTCGATGGACTCGAGGTGGGGTCGAACCCTTTTGCTCGTAGGTGGGCATGGTCCGATTTAAGAGAACCGAACCAAACCCGAAATTTTCGGGTATTTAGTAAATGGAATCGTCGGGTCTAAATCTAATTACGGAACCGTTCAGGTTCGGTTCCATTTGGTTCAGTTCGCTTCAGTTCTATTTGGTTCCGGGATTCCGTACAATAATTAATTATTTTTATATTAAAACAACGCTACATTAATTCATCTATGACGTATTCAATCTTAACTCTTACAAAATAACGTAATCAAATCTCATCATATCTTTTATACCTCTCTTTATTGAGTTCTTCATAGATTTCACTGTTAAAATCACTGGAAGAGGAAGATGGCTAGTTCACAATAATAGAACGGTAGAAATGGCATTACGGCAGAATAAGAGATTTAGGTAAAACTTATTTCAATTTGATCAAGTAAAAATTAGAAATAGTAAAAATCATATTTTAGGTTTGGACTAAATTAATTAGTTAGCCATTTTTAAACATAAAATAATTTGACTTATTAAAGATAAAAAAAATTTAAAAAAATTAGGGAGATTCGATTCTTAGTTCTAGACCAAGAACCGAAGAATCAAATCAAACCCGACGGTTCTCGATTTAGATACATATTCAAGTATTTAACTTAAAAAGAATCGCTCAGTTCGATTAGGATCCGGTTCGGTCCGATTGGGTTCGGGAGTTTTGTCCAACCCTACTTTTGTGTGTGCCACCCATTGACTATATTCTTTTACTATTTTCATTGTTTTAAGGGTTTGAATGTTGATAGTGCCATTAGGGTGAAATTTAACAAATGTCTCATCGTGTAGTAGAAAGTCAAAATGTTTAAAGTATTTTGTAAGAAGCATTCTGTAAGGCAAAGCTTTAAGATGACGTGTGGAATGCACAAGTTTCATGAGACCTAATGCAATAGTTGAAAAATATAGTTTTCACCCAACAAAAAAAGAATTGAGGATAAAAAGATCAAGAAAGTTTACTTCGTCTTGATGACCCTTTCGAGGTAGAATCACATGTGTAATTATGTTTTGTAAAACTTTGCATGGAAGTTTTAGTTGATTTTCACTAAGTTTTTGTAATGACCCAAAATCTAATTTTAAAATCGCTACCAAAACTATTAACCTTGACAATGTAAATATATGAAATTGACGGGCACAATTAAATTGATAAAAACTCATAACCAAATAAATATTTTTTTAAAAAAAAATGCATATCCATTTTATTATATAAATAATAAAGTCTTAAATTCACTAATAAAGCATAATACAGTTTTAAATTTATAATCCAATAAAACATGTCTTAGATTTCTAAATAAGACTAAGAAAATTGCTGAAAT